>CAUZXS010003212.1:12500-102500 GCA_963585895.1 Sepioteuthis lessoniana | reverse complement strand
AGGTATATTTTTTTTTTAATTTTAATTTTTTTTAATTTAAAATTAAAAAAAAAAATTTCATTCATTGCGTCAATATGTATTCTGCATGCACATGTAGATGTATATATATATAGGTTTGCTTTGGTTTCTTTGTTTAATGGCATATCAACTCTTTGTAGGTTATTTAATGCCAAAGCCATTCTCCGAGAAGAACAGTAGAGGTACTATTTAACCCATAGCTGGGAGGATAAGGGGGTTTATACCTTTCCCAAGGGTATTTGTCCGAAAGTGAACGTAATAGCGCGACTGGAGTACGAACTCGCGTACTACGATTCCGCAGTCCATCGCTTTAACCATTACACCACGAGGACACCCCCTATGTATTATGGTCATAACTATACAACAAAACCAACTATTCACCTTCAAGTCGATGAAACAAAAATTGATTTGGCATTAAATAACTCATCTGGGATTATATCTGATTAAACAATATCTATCTATCTATATATCTATCTTGAGGAGGTGCCCGTGGTGCAATGGTTATCTTGAGGAGGTGCCCGTGGTGCAATGGTTATCGTCGCAGGATATGGACACGGCGACACGAGTTCAAATCCTGGACTTGACACAAAACAATATGATGTTAAGGTTCCGGTAATGCTGGAGCTTTGGGGAACGTGGAGTTCCCATTCATTGCAATCTCTCTCAGGTCCACTCTGGCCCGGATTGGTAGCACCAGGATCCAATGTATATACTATACATGAGATGACAGACCACCTTTTATGATTTCAGCTTCAAATGAACAGCTACAGCTGGAATTCGAATACACCCTACTAAAACCTGATTTTCACAGCTGGTGAATTTCAAAAATGCAATCAAGACATGAGGACACTTTAGAAGAAAGATATGTAATAAAATTCTATATTAAACTTGGAAAAAATGCCACAGAAACGTATGGAATGCTTCAGACTGCTTTTCGACCATCTTGCATGAATCGACCATCAGTTTTTTTAGTGGCATAAGAGATTCAAGGAAGGCAGGGAATCTGTGAGGGATGATGAGAGGTGTGGGTGGGATAAGGAAGTCAGAACACCAGAGTTGATTGGTCAAAGGGTTTGGGTTAGGGTTACTATGTTGAGGTTTTAAGGGAGTTCAGGAAGAGATTCCGTCGGAAGAGGCCAGCACTCTTCAAATCGAGTCAGTGGCATTTCTACCAGGACAATGCACCAGTCTACAACTCCATCTTTGTCACAGACTATTTGAGTAAGATCGGCATCAGGACAGTTCCTCAGCCTCCCTATAGTCCAGATCTTGCTCCCTGTGACTTTTGGTTATTCCCTAAGCTCAAAGGCTGTCGTTATGAGAAAATTGAGGAGATGAAAGAGGCTGTGACGAAGGTCATTGACACGCTCACATAAGAGGACTTCCTTGGTGCCTTCCAGAAGTTGTTGGAACGGAACAACAAGCGCATTGCAGCCGGAGGAAATTACTTCATGTGTGTACTATCAATAAAAGTGGCCATACGAAGAAAGTCTGGAAACTTATTAATGATCCTCGCATATTGAAATAGAACTGTTTTTGGCATCTAAACTGTACTTTTCGCTAAACTGAATTATTTGAAATAGGACTGCTTATTGTATAAAAATGGGTTTGGCATTGAATAACATACAAAAGTTGATATGCTATAAACCCAATCAAACTAACATTCCATTTAATTCATATCCATCTAACTATCTATCGATCAACACACACACACATATATATATATATATATTGTCATCCGCCTGAAGAAAAAATTGATAACAAGTAATCCTAATAGAAAGGGGAGTTTTATTGAGAAACAAAGTCGACATCGGGACTATGAAGGGTTACATTAGTGATGTTAAGATAACGATGGGTGTATAAAAAGTGTAAAAATATATAAGAACTATGGAAAAGTTGTATAACAAGAGAAGTTGGCTGTTTATGACAAGAAAAAATGGCCGTTTGATCAGTTTATCAGCGTTCGTTTCTTTAAATTACGTCACCTGACAAATTAGAAATATTATGCAGGATCTACGTTCCGTTCGTTCATCGAGAGATTTCGAATCATTCCTTGTGGGATTTGAACTTCGTCGAGAACAGTCTATCTATCTATCTATCTATCTATTAGGTATTGAATAACTTATATAAGGGTTAATATACTATAAAGCCTAACCAACCAACTAACCAACCAACCAACCAAAAAATCTATCTATCTATCTATCTATCGATCTATCTATTAAAGTTTGCTCATCTCGATATATAAATCTAATTTTTTCACCTTATTTCATAGTTATTTTTTTACACGCTTTATGATTGTTTAAAATCAATTTTTCACGGAGGTCCTCCGTTTGAATTTATCGATTATTTTGGTTTGAAATGAGAACATGGAAGAAAATTAAAGTTTGGGGCAAAACCAGTCGACGTGGAAAAAGAGATAAATAAATGACCCGATCAACCTGGAGACGGTTAAGAAATATTACGTCTGGATCAAGAGAGAAATAAATGACACGATCAACCGGGAGACGGTTAAGAAATATTACGTCTGGATAAAGAGAGAAATAAATATTTTAAAAAGTACATAAATGAATGACCTATTAGCAAGCACACAGATAAAATATATGAGAAAAATTCCAGACTTCCAATCGACCATTTATCAAGCTGGCCCTTTGAAGTTTGAAGGTTGAAGGTTTTTATCTTTTTTCTTTTAAGTACTGGTCGGAATCCAAGTTTTGAAAAATAATTTTCATAAAGATCTAAAGAAAAGACGGCCGGTGTCAGTGAGAATAACGTTGTTAAAACGTGTTTGACGAAAGAGAAGAGGGATTGAGAAAGAAGAACAGGTGGAGGTGCCCGTGGTGTAATGGTTATCGTCGTAGGAAATGGACATGGTGACACGAGTTCAAATCCTGGACGAGACTAATTGCATTTCACATAGCACTAATACCCTTGGGAAGGTATGAATCCTATTATTCTCCCTCCAGCTATGGGTAAATAGTAGGGCAGACTGAGTTCTTCAGCTTTGGTGAGGCAACTAGTCTAGGAGAAGGAAAACTCTGAATTCAAACCTGCTAAACTTAAAAATTGACCTAGTGTTATATCCTGCCTGAGCGGAGGGGTTGGGTAAATAGGAACAGGTTAATGATTGGTTACTGTTTTAATCTTGGCTATATATGCATAGGATTGCGTCTTGATGTATACATACTTTATATGATCAGTGATCCCACTTGTGGGTGTTTGTCAAGATGTTAGGTTCGGCCAAGGGCGTTTCGTCTTAAACACTCGGCCTCGGGAGGCCGTCACCCTGAATTTACCTACTTGCAAGACTAAGTTCATTACTTGGTGTCTGAAACATCCTAACTGGGAAATGCTGACGGGGCCAAGATTTTTTGCCCTGCTTAACCTGGGTTTCGATCTGTGCAAGGCTCTAACCATAAAACGGCCTTGTGCCTTATTCTGACACGGTGGCATGTCTGATAAACACACAGTTTGTTTGTTTTCCCAAGTCGAAAGGTCATTATTTAGTTCCAGAGACAAGCACCGAGAAAAGTCTGTTAGTCTCTCTCTCTCTCTCTCTCTCTCTATCTATCTCTCTCTCAATCGTCAATTGTATTTGACAATCTAAGGACAAACAATAAAGTCGGCCGTGAACTGAATTTCTTGCGTTCGTGTCAGATGCATGACGAGTTGGATAACTGACTCCGCGAAAGGAATCGTGATCCTGCTTTCTTTTCATGAAAACAAGGACCTAATGAAAATCTGCGACCCTTTCGTTGAAAAAGAATACAGGAGGAGGCAATGAAAAGCATTTACATTCTAGATTCACTGCCAATACAACTTCAGACATCCATTCCATTGACGATCAGAACCATTCTTTTGTTTAATGGCATATCAACCCACGTGGGTTATTTAATTCTAAAGCCATCCTTATCGAAAAATATTAATGGTACTGTTAGGTAGATTTGAACTGACTGGCATAGATAGATTGATTGATAGATAGATAGATTTAGTTTCTTTGTTTAATGGCATATCAATCTAACTGGGTTATTTAATGCTAAAGTCATCTTTCCACTAGAACAGTAGTGGTAGTAGTAGTAGTATTTAACTTCTTACTGATAAGAGAGTTAGTCTCAAGGGAATTAGTCTGATTGTAAACACTTTTCTGTGATTGGTGTTTGGTCTAGCGTACTACAATGTCACTGACCTGGACGTGAGCCACTCCGCCATTTGAACTCTCCACATACATAACTAATAATACGGCTATGGTACACACATCGTATTAGTGTTGCTCACAATAAATAAGTCGTTTTAGTAACGCTAAATCTCTTTCTTTCTCTTTTTCTTTCTCTCTCTCTCTCTCTATATATATATATATATATATATTAAAATAAATAGGTCTTCAAAGAGATTTTTATTTTTTAATCATTCATTTGTTCTTTCTTGCACGTGCTTCTACCTTTTTGGTATCTTCGAAGTATGTTTTTCCTTAAAAAAAAACAAAAAAACACAACAAAACATGCTCGTGATGATAGGTAGATATAATGTTGCATGATTGTGCCTGGTGAAACAAGTAGCAGTTACGAAGAGCCTTTATTGACACGCGCATATGAGACGTCGACTGAGACTCGTATGTGAGAAAATGGTGAAATATTTGATTAGAGAATTTCTGTAGATCTATCTTTGTAGCCAACTGCCGATCATCCCATGTCCTCATACCCTACCTGAAAAACCTCAATAAATTCAATATAAATTATCTGTATCTATATTTTATTGACGGCTCACTGGCCTAATGGGTAGAGTGTTCGCTAACGGACTGGGAAACCTGTGTTCAATCCCAGGTCGCGTCATACAAAAGACTTTAAAAATGGCACTTGATACCGCCTTGCTTAACACTCAGCAATATAAGGTACATATCAAGGGTAAAGTGGAGCAATCCAGGGAAAGGAGTAGCGCCCTCCCCTACACCGAGGTGTTGTAGCTATTGAAAAAGGAGCCTTCTGGTCGACTACGGTCGCCAACTTTTTTTACTTATATTTTTTATGAATTACAATATCAGCATTGGTCCACGGTGAAATGGGATCCTATTTACCAACCCCTCCGCTCGGGCAGGATATGACATAAGATCAACTTTTAAGCGAGGTTTAACAGGTTTGAATTCAGGGTTTTCCTTCCCCAAGACTAGTTGCCTCACCAAGACTGAAGAACCCAGTCTGTCCTACTATTTACCCATAGCTAGAGGGAGAATAATTGGATTCATACCCTTCCCAAGGGTATTAGTGCTATGTGAAATGCAATCAGTCTCGTCCAGGATTTGAACTCGTGTCGCCGTGTCCATTTCCTAAAAATGATAACCATTACACCACGGGCGCCTCCACGGTGAAATGAGATATCCTGTTCCTGCTGAAAAAGAAGTACCGATAGTTATTTACTTAGATATGCCGTAAAATAGGAAAGCTTTTTAAAAAGTACAAATTTTCAGTATAATTTCTAGAGCAATTTTAAAATATTTGAAAGCATATAATTATCTGAGATTATATAATTGTTTGCAAAAAAGAAATAATTTCCATTATTAAGAAACCCAACATTACCACTAACGGAAGTGGGTATAGATTTGATTGTTATGTTAATATCCGTTTGTACTGACATATCAATTAGAAGGCGTATTTTTCTTTTATAACCGTTAACTACTGTATCAGTTCAGTTACTGTTATTATTATCGCTACATAACTCATTATGACTTTTTCACACCAGCGTTAACTGATGGTCCTACATAGGAGTCTGAATAAGAGCAAGTCTCCACAATTCACCGACACTATTCTCAGTATTCGGGCTAATTTCAACAATGATGCAGTTTGGATGGTTTCGATTCGTTCTCCCATTTTCAACTCTTCCAGCTCCTTTGCTAAAACCTTTAGGAATCGTTCTAAACGCACCAATTACATGTGGTGTCATCGTCACTTTCATGTTCCATAGTTTTTTTCCCGTTTTCTGGCAAGGGTTAAGTGTTGTCTCTCTTTTTTGCACTCTTTGGTTTTCACTGTGAGGGTAACCGGAATTGCAAGGTCTACTATTTGGCAGATTCCCTTTTTTCTTTTTTCTTTATTTTCGTTTTTGTTAAATATCACTAGGTATGGCCGAGATTAGGTGATCCGTTCGTGTCTTAAAATCCCAGTGGAGTTTGTGCGTCTCATTATCTAGGACGGCTTTTTATCTCTTGATTTTTTTTTTATCTTGGTAATAACTGATGGTTTTCCCAGAATTCTGAGATACAACAAGTATCAACAAATCCTGAGTCCCACAAGTGTAATGGTTAACATGCAGTTCTGTGACATCGTAGTAAGTGAGTTCGAATCCCAGTCACACTATTGTATTATCTTTCAGACTAATACTCTTGGGAAAGGCATGCACCCCTTTTTCTCCTTAACTATGGTTGAAATAATAACACTATTTTTTTCCTTTAATGATGACTTTGTTATTGAATAACCGACGAGGCTTGATATGCCATTAAACAAAAAATCCAAGATCCAATAAAAACAACTTCACAAATCCATTTGCATCCATTTGCTTAAACGTTTAATAATTTCGACATAGGTTGTGTAATATTTTGAATATATTTTTGGCCTTGAACTATTTCATTTATTATCTTGTTGGTGTATGCTGTTCTCTGCAGTGCCTTCCACTGCCAGCAGTCTCTTGTTGGTGTATGCTGTTCTCTGCAGTGCCTTCCACTGCCAGCAGTCTCTTGTTGGTGTATGCTGTTCTCTGCTGTCTTCCATTGCCAGCAGCGTCTTTTTGGTGTATGCTGTTCTCTGCAGTGCCTTCCATTGCCAGCAGCGTCTTTTTGGTGTATGCTGTTCTCTGCCGTGTCTTCCATTGTGTGCAACATCTTGTTGGTGTATGCTGTTATCTGCTGTGTTCTACATTGCCAGCAGCATCTTGTTGGTGTATGCTGTTCTCTGGTGTCTTCCATTTCATGCAGCATCTTTTTGGTGTATGCTGTTTTCTGCTGTGTCTTCCATTGCATTGTCTGCTGTGGCTTACTTTCTCTTCAGTATCTTTTTGGACAGTGCTGTTTGTCTGCCGTGTGTTTCATTTTCTGCAGTCTTTTTGGTGTATTCTATTGTCTGCTGTGTCTTCCATTGCCTGCGATTTCACTTTGGTTTTTGCTGTTCTCTGCTGTGTTTTCCATTGTCCAAATATCTTTTTTTGAATCTGCTATTGTGTCTTCCACTGACTGCAGTGTCTTTTTTGATGTGTGATGTTGTCTGATGTGTCTTCCATTGTCAACAATATTATTTTGTTTTCTGTCGCTTGCTGGGTATTTGATTCTCTGCAGTATCTTTTTAGTCTGTGCTGTAATACGCTGTATTTTCCATTGTCTTTGATATCTATTTGGTGTGTGTTGTTGTCTGATTTGTCTTTCTTTGACTGTAGAGTCCTTTTTAGTGTGTGCTGTTGTATGAATTTTCTTCCATTGTCTGCCATATATTGTCGGTGTATGCTGTTGTCTGTTTTGCCTTTCTTTGACTTCAGAGTCCTTTTGGTGTGTGCTGTTGTCGGCATTTTCTTCCATTGTCTGCCATATAGTGTTGGTGTATGCTGGTGTCTGTTTTGCCTTTCTTTGACTGTAGAGTTCTTTTTAGTGTGTGCTGTTGTCTGCATTTTCTTCCATTGTCTGACATTTATTGTTGATGTATGCTGTTGTCTGTTTTGCCTTTCTTTGACTGCAGAGTCCTTTTGGTGTGTGCTGTTGTCGGCATTTTCTTCCATTGTCGGCCATATATTGTTGGTGTATGCTGTTGCCATTGTCGGCCATATATTGTTGTTGCCATTGTCGGCCATATATTGTGTATGCTGTTGCCATTGTCGGCCATATATTGTTGTTCCATATGCTGTTCCATTGTCGGCCATATATTGTTGGTGTATGCTGTTGCCTACTCTGTAGTCCTTTGACTGCAGGGTCCTTTTGGTGTGTGCTGTTGTCTGCATTTTCTTCCATTGTCTGCTATATATTGTTGGTGTATGCTGTTGTCTACTGTGTTTTCTTTTTACTGCAGAGTCTTTTTGGTGAGTGCTCTTCTCTGCTACGTTTTCCATTGCCAGTAGTATCTTTTTTGTCTTCCATTCTTTGCAGTATTTTTTGTGTATGCTATGGTCTGCTGTATATTCCATTGTCTGCAGTATCTTTTTGGTGTGTGCTGTTCTTTGTCGTGTCTTCATTTATCTTCAACATCTTTTAGGTTCAGTTTTTGTCTACTGTGTCTTCCATTGCCTCTTTTGTCTTCCATTGCCTCTTTTGAGTGCTTTTGTCCGCTCTGTCTTTTTGGTTTCTGCTGTTGTCACTTTTGTCTTCCATTCTACGAAGTATATTTTTGGTTTCTGCTGTTGTCTGCTGTTTCTTCCATTTTATACAGTATCTTTTTGGTGTATGATTTTGTACGATGCCATTTTATGCAATATCTTTAAAGTTTTTGTTATTGTCTGTTGTGTCTTTACATTGGCTGCTGAATCTTTAGAATGGGCTGTTGTCTGCAGTGTCTACCATTACCAGTTGTATCTTTTTGGTGTATGCTATTGTCTGCTGGTACTTCCAGTATATACAGTATCTCATTAGGTTCCTGCTGCTGTCTGCCGTTTCTTCCATTGTGTGCAGTTTATTTTTGTTTTTTGCTGTTATCTAATGTTTTCCATTGTCTGCAGTATATTTTTGTTTTCGGCTGTTTTCTGCTGTGTCTTCCATTGTCTGCAATATCCTTTTGGGGTGTACTGTGGCCTGCTGTGTCTTTCAGTGTTTGAAGTATATTTTTGTGTTCTGTTTTCTGCTATGTCTGCCATTTTCTGCAGTATCTTTTTCCCATTATCCGATGCGTCTTTTTGGTTTCTGCTGTTTTATACTCTATCCTCCATTGCCTGCTATATGCTTTTGGCGTTAACTGTTCTCTGCTTTGTCTTTCATTGCCTGCAGTATTTTTTTGGTGTGTGATGTTCATTGATTAGTCTTCCAATGTCCAAAGTATTTTTTGGTTTCGGCTGTTGTCTCCTGTGTCTTCCATTGGTCGAAGAATCATTTTGGTTATGTTCTGTTTTCTTCTGTGTCTGTAATTGTCTGCAGTATATTTTGGTGTGTTCTGTTGTATGATATGTCTGCCATTTTCTGCAGTATCTTTTTTCCATTATCGGAAACATCTTTTTGGCTTCTCCGGCTTTCTACTCTCTCTTCCATTGCCTTCAGTATGTTTTTTTGTGTGAGCTGTTCTCCGCTGTGTCTTCCATTGCCTGCAGTATATTTTTGTTGCGTGCTTTTGTGTGTAGTATCTTTCATTGTTTACCTTACATTTTTTGGGTGTGCTATTGTCTGCTGTCTCCGCCATTTTATGCAGTATTTTTTTGATTTTTACTGTTGTCTACTTTCTCTTACATTGTCGACAGTATATTTCATGTTTCTGTTATTGTCTGCTGTGTCTTACAATGACTGCCAAATCTTTAGTGTGGGCTGTTCTCCGCAGTGTCTACTATTGCCTGCAGTATCTATTTGGTGTGTGCTGTTGTCAGCTATTTTTTTTCATTACTTTTGATGTTTTTCGTTGTGTTTTCCATTGCCTGCAGTACGATTTGATTTCTGCTGCTGTCTTCTGTGTCTTCCATTATCTGCAGTATCTTATAAGTTTCTCCTATTGTCTGCTGTTTCTTACACTGTCTGCCGTATCTTTAGTGTGTGCTGTTGTCTGTAAAGTCTTCTATTGCCAGCAGTATCTATTCTGTGTGCTGTTGTCTGCTGTGTTTTCTATTGAATTCGGTAGTTCTTTGGTGGGTTCTGATGTCTGTTTTGTCCTCCATTATCCGAAGTATATTTTTGGTTTTTGCTGTTATCTACTGTGTCTTCCATTGCCTGCTGTATCCTTTTGGGTATGCGTTGTTTGCAGCTTCGTCTTCCACTGTCCGAAGTATTGCTTTGGTTTCTGCTGTGTCTTCTCTTGCCAGCCGTATCTTTTAGGTTTCTGCTGTTTTTCTGCCGTGTCTTCCTTTTTCTTAAGAATCATTTTTGTTTCTGTTGTTGTTTGCTATGTCTTCCATTGCCTGCAGGATGTTTTGGACGTGTGCTTTTCTTTGCTGTGTCTTCTATTTTCTGTCCTATCTTTTTAGTGTGTGCTGTTGTCTGCCGTATCTTCTATTGCCTTCAGTATCTTTTTAGTGTGTGCTGTTGTCTGCCGTATCTTCTATTGCCTTCAGTATCTTTTTAGTGTGTGCTGTTGTCTGCCGTATCTTCTATTGCCTTCAGTATCTTTTTAGTGTGTGCTGTTGTCTGTTGTATCTTCCATTGCTTTGTCTTTTGTATCTATTTGGTCTTTCCTGTTGTCTTCAGTGTCTTCCATTGTCCGAATATCATTTTCTTTTCTGCTGTTGTCTGCTGTGTTTTCCATTGCCTACAGTATCTCTTTTTAGTGTGTGCTTTTGTCTGCTCTGTCTTATATTGTCTACAGAATCGTTTGGGTGTGTGCTGTGTCTTTTTGGCGTTTGTTGGTGTCTTCCATCGTTTACTATGTCCTTTCGGTGTTTTGCTGTGTCCACTGTGCCTCCTTGGTGTCTACCTTGATCTATTTTGTCTACTCTGTCTTTTTTAGTGCTTTTTATTCGATTCTTCTCTGTTTCTTTTTCGTGTCTGTTGCGGTTTTCTGTTTCTACTGCATCCTTTGGCGTTTCCTGTGGTCTACTTTGTCTTCTATTGTCTATTATGTCTTTTAGACGTTTGCTGAGTTTTCCTGTGTCCAATGTATCTTTTTTGTATCTGCTGCAGTTTGTCGTGATTTTCATTGTCTGCTGTCTTTTTGGTGTCTGCTGGAAATCTTTTGTTTTTCCATTGTCAGTAAGTATTTTTGGTGTCAGCAGTGTCTACGTGGTCTTTTTGTGTCTGCTGTGGTTTGCTCTGTTTTCCATGGTCTACTGTGCCTCTTTTGGTGTCTGCTGTGTCTACTTGGTCTTTTTGTGTCTGCTGTGGTTTGCTCTGTTTTCCATGGTCTATTGTGCCTCTTTTGGTGTCTGCTGTTGTCTCTTTGTGTCTATTGGGGTTTTTTTTTTGCGTTTACTATGATCTAATACGTCTTTCATTGTCTACTCTGTCTTTTTGGTGTCTACTGTTGTTTGCTGTGTCAGCTGTGACTTTTTGGTGTTTAACAGTGGTCAGCTATGTTTTTTATTTTCTACCGTCTCGTATTGATTTCTCTTGTGGTCTGTTGTATCTAATGTGTCATTTTGGTGACTGCTGGGGGTCATTTTTGTTTTCCTTGTTACTAAATATTTTAGTACCTGCAGTGTCAACCGTGTCTTTTTGGTGTCTGATGTGGTCTGCTGTATCTTCCATTGTCTACTGTGGTCCCTCCGTGTCTGCTATGTCTTTTGAGTGTTTTCTGTGGATTGCAGTATCTTCCTTTGGACGATATGTCTTTCTGGTCTCTGCTATGGTCTGCTGTATTATCCGTAGACTGTTGTGTCTTTTTGGTTTCTGCTCTGTCTTAAGTTAAGCCCAAATTCTTGTGAGTGTAAGAAACAATTTCCCGTTCCTCCACCTTGGCGACGCAACCAACGTATTGTAAATAATCTGAGAACCGTGTGCCCGACTAAACACAGCTTACAGAATATGACCTATGAAAGTAAACTCGAAATTATGAGAAAGAAAACGATAAAGAGATAGAAAAGAAAAAGAAGGAAGTGAAAAAGACGATAAGCCAAGAAAATTTTGAACGAAATTTGATTGTTCTATTAGACGCAACTTATTCGATTGTCTCGCTTGTTTCCTGCTTCTAGTCATTTCCCCAGGGTCTTATCTCAATCTATCATTATAGGCGTCTCGATAACACAATCGTCCAACTTGTCAGCGCTTCCCCAAACATCACTGGACGCACGAGGGCTCAGGTGCGTGCGGTCTGATCGTATTGGTGTGGTAGTCAAGTCAAACTAATACCGCAGCCGTCCCTAGGTAGAAGAACAATGTCCGGCCGCTTATTAACCCGGAAATATGGTCAAGGTAAGAAATGATAACGATAAAGTTTGGCCAGTTTTTAGTGCTGACACAGTGCCAAGAAAACAATATGCTTTCGTTAGGGACAATTTGATTATTATACTTTCAAGTCTTCCGTAAACGCTTTAAGTACGAGGTTGAGTCAATTGTTCTGCAATATTTTAGTATGTGCAAGTTTGCGACACGTATATTACATTACCGAAAGAGTTCAAGCCGTGAAACGGTACCTGTTGTGGTTGTTAGTGTGGTACTAGTTGGTTTGGTTTGGTTTCCTTGTTTAATGGCATATCAACTCTTTTTAGGTTATTTAATGCCAAAGCCATTCTCCTAGTTGGTTTGGTTTGGTTTGGTTTGGTTTCTTTGTTTAATGGCATATCAACTCTTTCTAGATTATTTAATGCCAAAGCCATTCTCCTAGAAGAACAGTAGTGGTACTATTTAACCCATAGCTGGGAGGATAAGGGGGTTCATACCTTTCCCAAGGGTATTTGCCCGAAAGTGAACGTAATAGCCCGACTGGAGTACGAACTCGCGTACTACGATTCTGCAGTCCATCGTTTTAACCATTACACCACGAGGACACCCCCTGGTACTAGTTGGTGAGCTGACACGTTGTGCATAGGTTCTCACTGTGGATGATTTGAAAACTGCACAGATGAACCGGTAAAGTAGCCTAACTAGGGAAAATATTCTTTATGAGTTCGAATTGGACTATAACGCCGAGAAAGCAGCCAAACACATTTGTTGTTTGAAAGGTGAAGGTATTGTTGATAAGAGTACAGTAACCAGATGATTGAAGAAATTTTGTTGGGGTTGCAAGAACCTCGACGATCAGGTAAGTTCTGGTAGGCCTAAAACCGTGGATTCTCCAAGCCATAAAGTCAAACCCGACAAGTAGCACTCGGAGAGTATCAGGTGAGATTAGCATATTACAGTTTTGCGTGCAAACTTATCTGGAGCAGTTGTATTGTGCTTCACATTAGGAAAATATAACCATTGAGTTACACTCGTATGATTGTGTCTATGGCCATTCAGAGTGAAAAACGACTGTTATTGTTTGGGTGTTTTATTTTAAATATTTTCTCCCAAGCTTATTTCGTGTACACATCGCAAGACTGTGGCTTCACTGCAATAGAAAATTTATCAAATGATAATGACGTACAAATATGTTGGGTCCCAAGTCATACTGAAATCTGCAGAAACGACCAAGCAGATTAAACAGTTAGGTCTACTCTAAACCTGACCATTGAAAAGCAGTTTAAAATACCATATACAGACTTTAAAATGAAGATAAATGAATACATACTACAACAAAGACAAGGGCACCTCTGGTGGTGTAACGGTTAGCAAGCTAAACTCGCAAACCTACTCGAGTGAGTTCGAGTCTCATTGGGCGCCCCATTCATTCGGCCTTGTGCCACATCGAAGCAAAGAGCTTTGTAAATTACTACAACAACACTGGAACAGCAATAAACATTAGAAATTACTCGAAATTATTGGCCTAATGAGTAGAGTGTTCACCAGTGGCCCGAGAGACCAGGGTTCAATCCCAAGTCGATTCATACCAAAGACTAAAAAAAAGCTACTTGATGCAGCCTTGGTTAACACTCAGCATTACCAGGTAGGCATCAAGCGTAAAGTAGAGCAATCCAGGGAATAGAGTAGCACCCTCCCCAACACTTCGGTGTAGCAGCGATTATAAAGGGAGCTTTCGTGTCACACTTGATTGGGTTGCCAGATTTACTTAAATCCACATGGGAGAAATGGAAAAAAAGCTACAGAAAAAAATCTAAAAGAAGAAGTCATCTTATCCAGGGTCCGTATAGGTCATACAAGGACAAGACATTCTTTCTTACTTGTAGCAAAGCAGCAATCAATGTGTCATGCATGCTCGACCAAATACACTGTGAAACACTTCCTCATTGAATGTACCAACCGAGCCCAAATAAGAGAAACCTTTAATTGTGCAAATGACATGAAGAAACTGTTCCAAAATATTGAAATAAAAAATGTAATATGATTTTAAAAGCGGTAAATGTTTTCAGAAAAATCTAAAAGAAATTTTAATAAGACCAAATTTCTGTTCTTCAAACTATTCTTCTCCAAGAAATACTTCAACAAAATCTGATCCTTTCCACAAACTGTTCCAAAAAAGTATTTTTATTAGAAGACGATTATCTACAAATAAACTTTCAATAAAACCAGATTCTTTCTACAAACTATTCCCCTACTAATAAATTCCAGCATAACAGACCTTTCTCTTTCCCCTTTTTAAACTTGATATGGCATTAAATAACCGGGAGGTTGATATGCCGTAAAGAACTTCAACAAAATCTGATCCTTTCCACAAACTGTTCCAAAAAAGTATTTTTATTAGAAGACGATTATCTACAAATAAACTTTCAATAAAACCAGATTCTTTCTACAAACTATTCCCCTACTAATAAATTCCAACATAACAGACCTTTCTCTTTCCCCTTTTTAAACTTGATATGGCATTAAATAACCGGGAGGTTGATATGCCGTAAAGAAAAACAAACAAACAGACAAGCAATAATAAGTAAAAAAGTAAAGTTGGCGACCATAGTCGAGGGTGACCCGAAGGCTCCCTTTTCTATAGCTTACTACACTAAGGTGTAGGGGAGGGCGCGACTCCTTTACCTGTAATAATACCAACAGGCAAAAATTATGGAATCAGCAGATGTATAAAATGTTGGCTTGAGTTTATTTTCTTTATTTAGCTGTAACCGGTTTCATTGGCCCTGCGGTTAGAGTGTTCGCCAATGGCCCGGGAGACCTGGGTTCAATCCCAGGTCGAGTCATACCAAAGACTTTAAAAATGGAACTTGATACCACCTTGCTTAACGCTCAGCATTATAAGGTACGGTTCAAGGGTAAAGTGGAGCAATCCAGGGAATGGAGTAGCGCCCTCCCCTACACCTTGGTGTAGTAGCAATCGAAAAGGGAGCCTTCGGGTCACCCTCGACTATGGTCGCTAACTTTACTTATTTAGCAGTAAAAAAAAACAGCATATAGGACGCAATCAATCAATCAATCAAACAATCTATATATATATATATATATATAATCATTAAATCATGGTGAGAGCAAGAATTCTTTTAACTCTCTCTCACCCTCCGTTCTGATCACTCATCGCTTCTGCCAGCTCTTCTAGACTGCATCTAGTTTCCTAATAAATTTTAATTGTATGATGTAATCTAATTCTTCCTTCTTTATGAGACTGTAATTCTCAATATGTTCCGTTAGCATGGATTCCTTTGACTATCTCACTCACAATCCGTCCCTATCATCCGTCACCTCTGGCAGCTCCTCTTGATGGTATCCAGTGTCAGCACTATGCTCAGCACTGTATGTAAGTCTGATCGGCCATCACTTGTGTGTCCACAAGTAGGTGTCCATAGAAGACCGTGGCATGCGTTCGTCCTGACATTACCAGCTGTGATGAGAGGTAAGTGGCCGTACAGCTACTGAATGTATGATATTAATTCCAGGATTTGTTGTCTTATATATATATATATATATATAGTACATCTATTTTGGATGGACGGGGAATATGTGTCAATGTTGTTTAGTCGGTTGTCGATTGCCTTAGTTTTGTCAAGTTGGTTGGGTTTTAGGACATACCAAACTTTGTAGGTTATTTCAGGCCAAATTCTGTTCAGACATGTATTAAATACATGATTTGTAAACAAATATCTTGTAAGTAACGTTTTCATACGAGGCAGAAATCATTTAAATACTTATAGGTATTGCAATTAAAAATTAACAATTCAATAAAACGTAAGTCATTTGTTTCCACACACCCAAAGGTATATATTTTGTATTCTCATATACATGTTCATGCAAGATACATACTGACGCAATAAATAAACGACGCAGGAATACTTCTTTAACAAAATATTTACCTCTCACTTTATTTGTAAGGGTTCGAAAAGGGTTACTCAAGGTTTGCGTGTGAGAGGGACCTGGAGTCCGAACAGAACTGAAATATTTTGACCCCCACTCTTGTGGCCGTCCATGTTGTGTCTTTCTCGTTCTCCTGATGCTCAACCGGAGACCCTGGGGTCCACTCTGCTGGGTGCTGACTTTCTTTACTACATCTTATCAGCATCTTCTTTGGTTCCCAAACTCCATCGAGGTTCCCGAGGGCCCCCTCGGCCGGGTGTGGCTTTCCCTACCACATCTCGTCTATAACTCTGTCCCCAACTCTACTGCAACTGGCCACTTGACTTCTGTCTTGACTGAGTTATATAATAGTTCAACGCCCACTCGATCTTTGAAATTGCATGTTTGATCGTCATCAAGCGGAAATAACTGTCATGCAGTTCACAGGTCACTCTCTTCCGGTGCGTCAGTCTATGAGTGTACCATGGAAATTTTTTACCTCGTCCCATTTCATCAGCCAATTTCCGCCCATAACTGCCATTAGAATGTGTCACTTCCTTCCGGTGCATCACCTTGGAATGGCATTTTTGGCCAGGTCAAAGGTCAAAATATAACATATTTTGACGGCCACAAGAGTGGGGGTCAAATATATATATATATATATATATATATATATATATATATATATTCCCAACCCCCGTAGGGTTGACCCGTTTACTATAGATTTTGCTTACCGCTGACACGAAAACAAACTGTCCATTCTTTATTTTGACATCCGGTGACATAGGCATGCAAACAAGGTCTACGCAGGCCCTGACCTTTTCAAATCAAAATCCTGCAACCACAAACTCAAAGTTAAGCTAAGAAAACAATTTATTACTAAAATAATAAACTAAAATCTTAATTGTTTGATATAAAGGACTTAATAGTAGTTGCTGTTTACTTTGCTGAACTTAGGTTAACAGAGGGTAACGAATTTGAGGCACTCACTGAGAAAGACTTACAAAAGCCATCTGAAGAAGCAAGAGGAGTGTGTGACTTGTCGAAATAAATATATTGAGAATCCGTTGAGTTTTCTTTTATTTTATTTTACGGATATATATATATAAATATATATATAAAGACAGAGAGAGAGAGAGAGTGGAGGATCTCTGTGAGTCCAACAAGAGAAAAGGGAATATCTTAAAATGCAAAGGTCTGGAGATTATTTAGAATTAAATAAATGTATTCCTTAAATTTCTATATTTGTGAGATACGTGTTTCGGACATTCCATTCATCTTCAGAAGATTAAATTGTTTGCTGCGAGTTAAATAACTTTATAATAGAGGCAAGTTCATTTATTGACTTTGTCGATTTTGGTTGACTCCAGGATTAATGTCTTTGGTTGTCCTAAGAAGTTATTTGCCCTTAAAGAGTTAGAATACTCAACTATTAGATAAAAACGTTTGGCGTTTTATCTGCTTTTAGTTTATTTACTGCTAAATATCTAGACTTCAGCTGATATTTGTTTTAGAAATACGAGTTAAACGATGATTTAAAATAATTTTTCATATGATTTGGTTATCTCATGATATTTTCCCCAGTATGGCGAGAGAAAAATCAGATTTATTTAATCTATTCAGATTAGTTTGTTTATTATATTTATGAAGTTAGAATACTCAGCTATTAAATAAAACTATTTTGCGTCTTAATACAGATGTATTAAGTTTATTCATTGCTAAATGATAAAAACAAGGTGAAAATTATCTAAAAGTGCTAATTCCTTAATTTTTGCCAGGCTTATAAAAAATTCTATTTTATAATTATTATCATTATTCACTCATTAGGGCTTTTCACATCAGCGTTAGTCAATGTTTTTTTTACTGGAGTCTGACTGACAGCAAGTCTCCTCAAGTCTCCAGGACTCTTCTTAGTATATTATTATTGTTATTATTATTATTTGATTATTTACTATTATTCATTATTTAATATTTTTAAATTTTCTATATTATTTGATATCAATTGCTATTATTTAATATTATTTTATTATATTTATATTTGCCATTTTGATCACATGATTATGTAAGGTTTATTGAGAAGTGAATTAGAGATAGGAAAGAAAAATTCTTTATCTAATAGTTTTATATTCTATATTTTTCCTCAACTTTGGGTTATTCCATAATTTTTCCGTTGGTCAAATGTTTTTCAGTATTACAACCTATTTCATATTTCAAGTATTTCATTACTTTTCCGTGGGTCAATTGTTTTTTCAATATTACAAGCTATTTCATATTTCAAGTATTTCATTATTTTTCTGTGGGTCAAATGTTTTTTTCAATATTACAACCTATTTCATATTTCAAGTATTCCATAATTTTTCTGTGGGTCAAATGTTTTTTCAATATCACAAGCTATTTCATATTTCAAGTATTCCATAATTTTTCTGTGGGTCAAATGTTTTTTTCAATATTACAACCTATTTCATATTTCAAGTATTCCATAATTTTTCTGTGGGTCAAATGTTATTCAATATTACAAGCTATTTCATATTTCAAGTATTTCATTATTTTTCTGTGGGTCAAATGTTTTTTTCAATATTACAACCTATTTCATATTTCAAGTATTCCATAATTTTTCTGTGGGTCAAATGTTATTCAATATTACAAGCTATTTCATATTTCAAGTATTTCATTATTTTTCTGTGGGTCAAATGTTTTTTTCAATATTACAACCTATTTCATATTTCAAGTATTCCATAATTTTTCTGTGGGTCAAATGTTATTCAATATTACAAGCTATTTCATATTTCAAGTATTTCATTATTTTTCTGTGGGTCAAATGTTTTTTTCAATATTACAACCTATTTCATATTTCAAGTATTCCATAATTTTTCTGTGGGTCAAATGTTATTCAATATTACAAGCTATTTCATATTTCAAGTATTTCATTATTTTTCTGTGGGTCAAATGTTTTTTTCAATATTACAACCTATTTCATATTTCAAGTATTCCATAATTTTTCTGTGGGTCAAATGTTTTTTCAATATTACAAGCTATTTCATATTTCAAGTATTTCATTATTTTTCTGTGGGTCAAATGTTTTTTTCAATATTACAACCTATTTCATATTTCAAGTATTTCAACGTCTGTTGACGAAGCTGAGCTTATAGAGGTGCCAATTGAGGGTGCTTTGTGAAGGACCGAGTTCTGTCGACAATGTATGAGTGTTCGTACTTGGCTGCTGTCCAACCATTTCAAGTAAGGTCTCATCTTCCACACAAGGTCTCCCTGACCTTGGTAGTCTTCCAGATAGGTGTCACCTACTTTGAAAAGTCTGCACAAATTCTGTGCCCACATTTGTTGAAAGTTCCTGGTCCTTCCACGTCCTTGATTTCTTCTTCTGCTGCCCAGTGTTCTTGCAACTAGTTTCGTGTGCTAGCCAAGTCAGCATATTATAAGGAAGGTTGTTTTCTTGCTGAGACAATCATTGTACCCAAGAAATATCACATCTGTAAAGAGGTACTAGTAGTCTGCATACAATCACAAGCAGAAATTACAGAATGAGAACACTTTAGAGATTGTTAACCCTTTTCATTTATTAAGTAATAAATGAATAAGAATGGTGAGTCAAAGGTTTTGCAATATTGGCTAATGAGTAGAGTGTTCGCCATTAGTGCGGGAGACAATGGTTCCATCCCAGGTCGATTCATACCAAAGACTCAAAAAATGATACTTGATGCCGCCTTGCTTAACGCTCAGTATTATATTACAAGCTATTTCATATTTCAAGTATTTCATAATTTTTCCGTGAGTCAAATTTTTTTTCAATATTACAAGCTATTTCATATTTCAAATATTTCATAATTTTTCCGTGGGTCAAAAACTAGTTCCAAGAACACTGGGCAGCAAAAGAAGAAATCAAGGAGGTGGAAGGACCAGGAACTTTCAACAAATGTGGTGTAAATCAAGGGTAAAGTGGATCAATCCAGAGAAGAGAGTAGTACTTTCCCCTACACCTCGGTGTAGTATCTATTGAAATGGGAGCCTTCGAGTCAACCTCGACTAAGGTCGCTAACCTTATTTACTATATAAGAATAAACAATTCAGCAGTGATTTTTGTTTCAAATTACATATATGACACAGATATGTAAGTTGTCAAAAATTATCTGTGAAAATAGAAAAAAAGAAATTTTGTCTAAACTTTGTGGCTTAAAACATTGCAAAACCTTTAACTAACCGTAGTATTTTCGTTTGACATTAATTCAAATAATTTACTTTATTTTGCTTATATGAATATTTCATGAAGCCAGAAAATTTAGCAATTAAAGAAGAATGATTTGTGTTCTATTTGTTATTATTCCATTTACTGCTAAAAGATAATTCTAAAAAAACAAGAGAAAAGCCATTAAGTGTGCTATTTCCGAAATTTTTTGCCAGTGTAGTGCACTTAAAATTTTCTAATATGCGAAAGTCATTAAATAAAAATATTACAAACAGTGACACAATTATTTGTAATGAGTCAATAATATGAAATAACTAGCTGTACCCGGCCACGCGTTACTATGGCTCGGTTTGTTTAAATGGAAAAATAGGAAAATGCATGTTTCTAATATGTTTAATTTTCCAATATTTGGATAATAAGTATATAAAAACACTCCTGAATTCGAATAAAATACTCTCTGAATATTTTAAACCAATTAGTAGTATAAAACTGGAGATTATCGGTTAGTAACAAACATTTACATTTTTATTTATATAGATGTCTTTCGTTGAACTTTAAGAGAAAAATGTCATATTGAAAAAATAAAATGAAATATTTAGTAAACAATTCGTTACTACTGAACCAACGAAATATGGTTTAAGAAAGAAAACATTTCAATAGGTGTCTTTCGTTGAAATTAAACACAAAAAAATATTTTGTAAACAATTAGTTTGAATAAAAAAATTACTTACTACTGAACCAACGAAATATGGTTTAAAGTTTAGTGTCTCTGTTTAAGTCAACCGAAAAAGAAAGAAAAGTGACTAAGCAAAAAAAATAAATCACGTGTAAAATACTTGGAAAATGGAAGTTAATTTTTCGTGTTCGGCTTTTGTCGGAGAAAAACGACTTAATAAAAATATTTTTTTAATTATTGTCATATTTTTGGATAATAAGTATATAAAAACACTCCTGAATTCGAATAAAATACTCTCTGAAAATTTTAAACCAATTAGTGGTATAAAACTAGAGATTATCGGTTAGTAACAAATATTTACATTTTTATTTATATAGATGTCTTTCGTTGAACTTTAAGAGAAAAATGTCATATTGAAAAAATAAAATGAAATATTTAGTAAACAATTCGTTACTACTGAACCAACGAAATATGGTTTAAGAAAGAAAACATTTCAATAGGTGTCTTTCGTTGAAATTAAACACAAAAAAATATTTTGTAAACAATTAGTTTGAATAAAAAAATTACTTACTACTGAACCAACGAAATATGGTTTAAAGTTTAGTGTCTCTGTTTAAGTCAACCGAAAAAGAAAGAAAAGTGACTAAGCAAAAAAAAACAAATCACGTGTAAAATACTTGGAAAATGGAAGTTAATTTTTCGTGTTCGGCTTTTGTCGGAGAAAAACGACTTAATAAAAATATATTTTTTTTAATTATTGTCATATTTTTGGATAATAAGTATATAAAAACACTCCTGAATTCGAATAAAATACTCTCTGAAAATTTTAAACCAATTAGTGGTATAAAACTGGAGATTATCGGTTAGTAACAAATATTTACATTTTTATTTATATAGATCGATACGACAAATGATTCAGGAAGAATATATTTACAGGGGAAATATATGAGAAATAGAATTATTAAAATAATTTATTCAAATTGCTAGACTCTTTTTGAGGTCCAAGAAAGGAAACACATTTTTTTTATCTTAAATCTGATGTTTATGGGAAGAGTTCCTTTGTTTCCCGCGGCATTATGTTGTATCGATAAGTAGAAAAAAAAACTTCAATTATTTATAGAAAATATTTTTTTACTGAATAGAAAGAAATCCACTTTTCCTAATTTCTAAAGCAGATCCTTACGCCTATTTTCTTCAGTAATGAAAATGGTTGAGTAAGTTTTCTCGAAAAATTACCTTGACTTTTTTCATAGGTTTCATCGAGGCCAGATGATGAGCCATGTCTCACGTGATCGGCTTCTTGAAAAAGTTTTCCCATGCCTGAAAATTCTGAGCCCTATCAAAAAAAAAAAAAAAAAAAAGAAGAAAAATAGCTAGCACACGTTTTCAACGTGGATGACCGAATTTTTTTGTTTGTCTGAGTTTTATGGCATATCAACCTTTGTAGCTTATCTAATGCCATATCTATTTTTATAAAAATAAACAGTTCTATTTCAAACAATTCAGTTTTGCATAAGTACACAGTTTAATTGTCAAAAACATTTCTATTTCAAGCCATTCAGTTTGGTGAAATCTATTTAAGACAATATAGTTTAGTATCAGTATAATTTTCGTTTATGCACAGTTAAATGTTAAAACAGTTCTATTTCAAACAATTCAGTTTAACATAAGTACTGAGTTTACATGTAAAAAAGTCCTATTTCAAGGAATTCAGTTCTGTACAGTTTAGTTCTATTTGACTCTTAGATAGGACCCTATCAAGTGCTACCAATCCAGGCCAGGGTGCACTTTGGAGCGATGGTAATAAAGGGGTACTTGGCATTCCCCAAAGCTCTAGAATTACTGGAACTTCACCATCAGATTGTTTAATGTCATATCCAAGACACTCGTTGGGGCAGTCTTACCCCTAAGCAGAGAGGCTGTCGGCGTATTCGACACCCTAGCCAACTGGGCTGAAATGGTTTAGTGTCATATCAAGGCAATTCGCTGATGGGGGTTCTGACCCTTCTGTAGAAAAGCAGTCAGTGTATTCTTCAGCCGAAGCCGACTGGGAAATTGATGATTTCAAGTCTTTTAAGTCCAAACGGTTTCAACAACCGTGTGAAAACGCTTTATCAGCTATTTCTCTACAACCACTGGCATCGCCATAATCTAATTGGCAAAGTCATGGGCGCGAAACTGCAGATGTATTTTTGGCGTAAGCACTAGAAATGAGCAAGCTATCAGTCTAAACACAAGAACCCCAATTTCTGTTGAAAGAACACAACGACAAAAGAAAAGGAAATTATTAAATATCGTCCATTGCTAAAATCTCTTTTATACTAGAAAAATATTCTGTCTTGCTACAATGGTAAGTTAAAGGTTTTTTAATATTTTGCTACGTGCTAATTTGCGGCGTGTATATCACGTGACCGTAACAGTTCAAGCTGTGGTTGATACCAGCTATACGTCCTCGCGGTAAATGACGTACTGACTTGTAAATTGTCTTACACGGTGTGTGCTTTGAAAGCCGCACAGATAAACGAGCAACGTTGTCTAATGGGGCAAATTATACTCTATAAGGTCGATATGACCAAAATATTTTGCTGTGTGAAAGATGGAGGTACAGTTGATCACATTACATTAAACAGATAGTTTATGAAATTTCGCTCAGTATGCATGAACCTCGAAGAACAGCAGTTCAGGTCGGTCTAAAATCGGGGATTTCGAGACCATGATCCAAACTATAGAGTGAGTAGCACTCGAAGAGTATCAGGCGAGCTCGGCATCTCAATGTCCAGAGTAGTTCGTCACTTTCACGACTTCGGCAAATCCAGCTAGTAGCACTCGGAGAGTATCGGGCGAGCTCAGCATCTCACAGTCTATGTTGGTTTGTCACCTTCATGACCTCGGCAAATCCAGCGAGTAGCACTCGGAGAGTATCAGGTGAGCTCGGCATCTCACAGTCTATGTTGGTTTGTCACCTTCATGACCTCGGCAAATCCAGCGAGAAGCAGTCGGAGAGTATCAGGTCAGCTCAGCATCTCACATTCTATGTTGGTTTATCACCTTCATGACCTCGGTAAATCCAGCGAGTAGTACTCATAGAGCATCAGGCGAGCTCAGCATCCCACAGTCTCTGTTGGTTTATCACCTTCACGATCTCGGCAAATCTAGTGAGTAGCACTCGTAGAGTATCAGGCTAGCTCAGAAACTCACAGTCTATGTTGGTTTATCACCTTCATGACCTCAGCAAATCCAGCGAGTAGCACTCGGAGAGTTTCAAGCGAGCTTAGCATCTCACAGTCTCTGATGGTTTATCACCTTCGTGATCTCGGCAAATCCAGCGAGTAGCACTCGGATAGTATTAGGCGAGCTCAGCATCACACAGTCTATGTTGGTTTATCACCTTCACGATCTCGGCAAATCCAGCGAGTAGCACTCGAAGAGCACCAGGCGAGCTCGGCATCTCACTGTCCCTGGTTGTTCGTCACCATCTTGACTTCGGTAAAAGCATCCAAAACTGCGGAATTGTGCTTCACGTTGTCAAAACATTCCTAAACTTTTGACTCACATTAGCATTATTACAGTAAATAGAGACATATCTAATCTTTCAAGATTTTTTAATTATTTTTAACCGATACAGTATCTCAAATGGAGAGTAGTGTTGTAGGGTTCCTATAAAGATTATCAAAAGGATTGATGAACTGATACGGCAGATAGTTTGTCACTTGTTCTCCATATCAGGAGAATTTGGTTTGGTTGTGTTTTACACCATATCAACTATTTAATGCCAACTTCTGTATATATCCCATTGGTATAATGGTTAGAGTGTTTCCTAATGGTCTGGATGACTTACGTTAAATCCAATGTCGAGTAGTACCAAAGACTCATAAAATGGTACCGGATGTCTCCTTGCTTAACAGTCAGCATTATCATATTTACCAACCCCTCCGCTCGGGCAGGATATGACACAAGGTCAATTTTTTAAGCGAAGTTTAACAGGTTTGAATTCAGAGTTTTCCTTCTCCTAGACTAGTTACCTTACCAAGGCTGAAGAATCTAGTCTGCCCTACTATTTACCCATAGCTGGAGGGAGAATAATTGGATTCATACTTTTCCCAAGGGTATTAGTGCTATGTGAAATGCAATCAGTCTCGTCCAGGATTTGAACTCGTGTCGCCGTGTCCATTTCCTACCACGATAACCATTACACCACGGTCACCTCCGTGAGCCAACTTCTGTATATATATATCCCATTGGTATAATGGTTAGAGTGTTCGCTAATGGTCTGGATGACTTAGATTAAATCCAATGTCGAGTAGTACCAAAGACTCATAAAATGGTACCGGATGTCTCCTTGCTTAACAGTCAGCATTATAAGGTATGGATCAAGAGTAAGTGGAGCAATCCAGGGAAAGGAATTGTACCCACCCGATACCTCAGTGTAGTAGCTATTGAAAAAGGAACTTTCAGATCACCCCTGACAACAGTCAACCAACTCACGTCACTTATATATTTTTCTTCAACACGTGTTTTAACTGTTTCAAACTTTCTTCATAAAGTTATAACTTCCAGAAGAAAAGTGAAAAACTAGAAACACGTTTTAAAGAAAAATGAATAAGATAAATAAATCCCCTTGTGGACCTATTCATTTTAAAGTATTTCCCTTTTTCTCTCATTGAACCAAATATATATATATATATGATTTGTAAGCAATATAGGTAATATTATATTTAAACGAGCTAGAGCTCACTTGTTTGTACACAGTAATATAGTTTGAAGTAATGTTATCCAACACTGATGATACAACCAAATATTAAAAATCTGGTTACTCAGAGTTAATTGGTTTTAAGTATGGTTATCACTATTAATTCTAATGGTTTCAAGTACTGCTATCTAATACTAATAATTCTATTTGATATTAATCCTTTGTTTGGAGGTGCCCGTTGTGTAATGGTTACCGTCGTAGGAAATGGACACGGCGACACGAGTTCAAATCCTGGACGAGACTGATTGCATTTCACATAGTACTAATACCCTCGGGAAAGGTATGAATCCAATTATTCTCCCTCCAGCTATGGGTAGATAGTAGGACAGACTAGGTTCTTCAGCCTTGGTGAGGCAACTAGTCTAGGAGAAGGAAAACTCTGAATTCAAACCTGTTAAACTCCGGTTAAAAAATTGACCTTGTGTCATATCCTGCCCGAGCGGAGGGGTTGGTAAATAGAATTAATCCTTTGTTTACAGACCGTTAAATGGTTACAAGTATTGCCAGCCCAGAGCATTTGGCCCTCAGGTACCGCATTTGAGAACCTTTAAGATAAAATAGAATTGATTATTGTTTGCTACAAATGCAATTGAAGAATACAGTTAGGACAATCGTGTAAGTTCTAGGGTTTGACACGAAGAGCTGACTGATTGGATCTGGCCTCTCTGACAGCCTGTTTACACCAGTGAGGGCCAAAGTGGCGTGTTGCAAATCACTTGACCGCTCGGTTGTCGGATGAAGGACTGCGCAGCCATCAGGTATATTTTATAAAGACCGAATGTTCATCAATAAAAGAAAAGATTTTTTTGCGTCTTACAAATTATTAATTCATTTACTGCTAAATAAAAAAAAATAAGAGAATATCGTGTTAGTTTGCCAGGGGTTAGTAGTTCAAAATCTTTTAATGAAAGAATTTTTTAAAACATACATGTTGAACACAACCAGACAATTGCATATGAAATAATGTCTCATAGTTACATTTATAAATCAACCCAAATAATAAATCTGAAGTTTCACCAACAATTGGAAAAAGAGTCTATTTGTTGTATAGCCATGAACAACTATATATACACATACAGCGTTTCTTTCCCGTTCTCCTGGGCTGCTCAATCGAGGGGCTTGGGGCCCAGTCTCTCTGGGACATGGTCCTCATTCCAGCATCTTCTCTCCAACTCATCTGAACTCCAACTGCTCAATCGGGAGTCCTGAGGGTCCCCTCTGCTGGGTGCTGTTTCCTTCTACAGCTACTAATCTCCAACTGACTCGAACTTCCTGTGCACCGAGTTATATTATGGTTTTACGCCCACTCAATTCAACCTGTCGACAGTCAAGGTTATCCCCTTGATACCTTTCGACCGGATGCACCTGTCATTTACACAGGTGCATTTCCTATTTTGACAGATTTGGCCGGGGTCAATATGCAGCATATTATTAATTTAAATAATTTAATCTAGTATGTTTAACATATATGAAGCCAGAATGTTCGGCTATTAAAGAAGACTATTTTGCCTTTTATCTGCTAGGTGTTTTTTTCATCTATTTTAAAAACTAATAAGTGATCATCACCCAAGTTTGTTAATTCCATAATTTTTGCCAGGAGTTGTAATTTATACTAAACTTACAGTCATTTAATATGAATGATTGCTTTAAATTTAGAAAGAATTGAAAGGGTGTAAAGTTTTTGTTTTCTGTGACTTCACAGAAGGATTCTAATGATTAAGTAAAAACGTGAAAGAATGTATAAACAAAAAATATTACATATTCATTTCATTTAGTCTACTTACCAGAACTACATAAGCAACTTTATGGCCATCTTATCATTCTAAAGCCCCAGCCGACAGAGTAGATATCAGGGATCGAATTCGCATTTGTCTTTATACAAGAAAAAAAAAGACCCCCCCCCCCACAAAAACCCTGATGTGACTTTTTCCAACCGGTTAAAAAAAAAGTCAAAATACATGCAGTGATTTAGTGTAACGTTTATTGTCGTAAGCAATTAATTTGTTAGGCCAAGTTCGAAACCAGCTGTTGTTACACATGGAAAAAGCATGAATCTGTTTGATCTGATTCCGCTCCCAAACATTGGTAAAATTAGGGTTGACTGTGCCCTTTAGTGTTGATTAGACAACTAGTGATGTAGAACGAAAATTCTGAATTCAAACCAACTGCTTAAAAATTGACCTTGTGTTGTTACATATTGACCTTTAACGGACCGATTTGTTAGGGATTTCAAAACAAGATATTGCACCGGTGTAAACAAGCGACAGCTGAAATGAATCACGTGAATTGGGAACCAGAAGAAAAGTGTGTGGGCGTTCGGAATATCGTATAATGACAAGAGAGTTACGTGATTAGGGATTCGGAGATCAGCCAGTGAGCAGACAAGACGCGTCGTCTTAGGCGCCGGCCGGGAGAGATGCCTAGACTGAGAAGCACGAAAAAAATTCTGAATTATGTATGTCAATGTGGGTTAAGATATGGTGTAAATGTGAAGATATGATGTAGACCATAGCAGTCCATGACTGACTGTCGAATACGTGGCCCACGTGGTGTCAATCATAACAGTCCTGCGTCTCTTTCTCTCTCTCTCTCTCTCTCTCTCTCTCTCTTTCTCTCTCTCTCTCTCTCTCTCTCCCATACACACAACCATCTCAACGTTTCAAATAAAAGAGAGTTATATTTTTATAAGCAAAAGTGTTACGGTCTCTTTATTCCGGGTACACAACAGTGTCATATTCTTGCCGTAGGGAAAGAGTTGGATGAATGTATTCTTCTTCAAACTGGTAAACCGATATATAAAAGACGAGCATTAGTTTAGCCTTACCATTATCCTGGTAAGAAATAAAATCGGTGATCCGAGTTCAAATCCTGAACAAAGCAGTTGGTGTTTCACTTCGCATCGAAGACCTTGGGAAAGGCAAGAATCTACCCCGTAACTATGGGTAAATTGAAAGGCAGACAGTCTCGGAGGACAATGCTGAATTCAAACCAGCAGTAATTCACTGAAAAGTTGACCTTGTGTTACATCCTTCCCATGGGAAGGGGTAGAGTGAATATATACAACGAATTGGAAATGTGTTTACTTAGAAAATAAATTGAAATAATGTTACTATAAAAACTGTTTTACTATAAAAATGCACTGGAAATAGTTTTAACTCAAGAAATATACTGCAAATGATTTTTATTATAGAAATGCTTTAGAAACGATTTTTGCTATAAAAATACATTGAAAATGATTTTTACTATAAAAATTTACTGCAATTAATTTTACTATAAAAATGCACTAGAAATAATTTTACGATAAAAAAGAATAATTTTTTTTTCTTTAAAAATGCATTAAAAATTATTTAACAACAAAAATGCATCGGAACCAATTTTTACAATAAAAAGCATTGCTAATCATTTTTGCCATAAAAAAAACATTAGAAATGAGTATACTAAGAAAATGCATTAGAAATGATTTTATAATGAAAAGGAATTAGCATCCATCTCGCTCACAATCAGTAAATAGTAGGGCAGGTTTATTTTTCTCATTAACCCAAACCAGACAGCTGTGATGTAAAATTTAACTGCGATATTCTCGAAAACAAATTAACCCTGCAACATTACAATCAGTTAATTTCGTCACAGAAGTAGTCATCCACCAGCAAGTGTAGAGCGGGACTTACATAAGATTGACAATATCTCTCACAAGTAGCCAGTTAGAATGTTTTTTGTTATTTGCGCGCGCACGCGCATGTGTGTGTGTGTGTGTGTGTGTGTGTGTGAAGAGAGAGTGAGAGAGAGAGAGAGGGAGAGATTTTTTAGCCGATTTGAGTGAATAATGTTCTCTGAAAATAAGAAAACTGATTCTATTCGTTAACAAAAATACTTTTATGAGAAAATAACTTTTTATATATTCATGTATTTTCTAATTATATATATATATATATATATATATATATATATATATGTATGTATACTTTTATGAGAAAATAACTTTGGTCTTATTATGCATTTTCTAAATATATATATATATATATATATATATTTTTATGTGAAAATAACTCGGGTCTTATTTATTTATGTACATTATATATATATATATATATATATATATATATATATATATATATATATATATGAAAGTAAATATAGATTCCACGTGCCAAACACGTTCTTATGCCTTTTTGAATTATGAACGCTCTTTTCACGTTTATGTATCTTTTGTTATCATTTGCTCTTGTCATCTCAGCACTCATCTATCGCCATTGCTATGTGAACTATTTTGATATCCAAGTCCTGATGATGCTTACTGAAACCGAAACGTTAACATCGACTTTACATCATAATATATTCACCTGTTTGGATTATGTTTTTTCTGCTCTCTTCACACATATATATATATATATATATATATATATATAAAGCAGGCGTTGACTTCTGTTGCCTTAAATGATGGAACATTTTCGTTGAATTTCAGCTACAAAGCTAGAGAATTTGAAGAATGTTTGTGAGACCCAAAGACAACATATCTTGGCCGGAAACCATCCCGGATCTGAATATTCTGCTACTAACGATTGAAAGAAAGTAAAAATGGACTGAGAAATAGTAGCTGAGGATCCTACAGCAGCAGCGACCCAAGTTCTGTTTCATGGAACCATTCCAACAGGAAATAGACTCTTGGATTCATTAAAAAAAATCTTGCATAACTAACTTCTGTCAGAAATGGTACTTTATGAACAGAATTAGTATTTGTCCTAGCGATGATATATTTGATATCTATCCTAAGAAAATGAATAGGAGGATATAGGTTCCCAAAATAACATAATCTCAAAGCTTCATTGTTATATGAATACGACTTAAGATAGACAGATAGATAGATAGATAGATAGATAGATAGATAGATAGATAGAAGAAAAATTTTAAAGAAAAATGCATAGAGATTTGTACAAATATATATATATTTAATTTCATGGGGTCTTCAGAAATATGTTTCGGAATAAAGGTCTGTAAAAACGAAAATAATCTTGATAAAAACTTAATATCCTATTTTTTTAAAAGTATACCGCAGAGCCAGGAAATAAGTTTTAGAGGAGACTCTTTAAAAGAGAAAATGCATCCACCCAAATAAATATATTAAACACACATTTGTAAAGGTGAATTCCCAGGAAACACACATAGACATTAGTCACGAAAGTCTGGCATTATGAAATATAAAATAGTTTTTTGTCCTCTCATTGAAATGCAACGTGGAACAGGAGACGGATATATATATATATATATATATTTATATATATATATATATATATATATATATATATATATATATATATATATATATATATATATAAGAAGTTTGTAGTCAATGAAAATAGATTTAGTAGATGTGTGTGGAGAATAAGATCAGTGAGGCCAAAACATAAATAAGTTATGAAAAAGAAAAGAAAAAAAATGACAAGACGGAAAGTATGCAAAAATGTGATACTCATATGCAAATCGGAAATACATTTTTTTTTTTCAGTGGAGTGTGTTTATAATTTTGCATATTGCATATGTGTCGGAGAAAACAGAATACCAAGTGAACGACAGAGGAAGCAAACGTCTCATTTTTTATACATACAATGTGTGTCTGGGAGAAGAAAGACGGTTTTATTTGGCTGATAAGAAACAAGCGTCTCAAGAGGACAAAGACAGATTTGCAACATGCAAGATGAATAGACAAGGTTAAGTTGAAAGAAATAGGAATGCAAAGAAATGGGGAAAGAAAGAAAGAAAGAAAGAAAGATGATCAGCTGGCAGAAGAGAGGCAGGAAGTCGAATGATAAGAAAGAAAGAAAGAAAGAAAGAAAGAAAAGGCCAATTAGCAGTTGAAAGAAGATCTGGAGAAGAACGTAAGCAACGTATCAAGGAGAAAGAAAGAAAGAAAGAAAGATGATAAGCTGAAAGAAGAGAAGCAGGAGGTCGAATGATAAGAAAGAAAGAAAGAAAGAAAGAAAGAAAGGAGATAAGCTGGAAAAAGAAAGACAGGAAGTCGAAGGATAAGAAAGAAAGAAAGAAAGAAAGAAAGAAAAAATGCAATGGCTAATAAAAAGATAGAAAGAACGCCGATCAGCTGGAAGAAGAAAGGCAGGAAGTCGAACGATCAAAAAGAAAGAAAGAAAGAACCATTATCGAGCCGATAGAAGGACATGCAACGAAAGTCGGCAACAAGCCGTAACGAAAAAAAAAAAAAAAAATGAAGACAGATTGACAGTAAGAAATATATTTAAATCGATGAAGAAATTAAATATAAAAGGAAAAAAATTAAAGAGAAATCAAGTATAAAATTAATAAAATCCAGTCATTAAGAAAAAAAAAATTTTTTAAAACGTAAATATTTTGGTAAAGCCATTCGCTGTAAACAAAGACTTTAGCATGAAGATTAGAAATGATGCTGAGGATTTTCTTTAAACAAACACTCCATTTGTCGAGAATGTTCTTAGGCGACTTTTCCAATTCTAATCTCTATATAAAGAAAATATATTCACCATTTTGTTGGTGTTGTTTTCCTTCACATTTCATTTTCCTCTTTTTAAGGATTGCCACATTTTTAAGAGAACCAAGTGACAGCAAGCCTCTAAGATTCTCTCTCAGATTTATTGATTACAGTGTTTTTAATGACATATTAAATTTTGAGGCACCACAGGAGCGGTCAGTAGTTAAATAGAGCAGTAGGGTTGACACTGGAATTGTGAGCCGTGAAGGGAATAAAAACAACAATACGTGCGTATTCTAGATTTCTCTCATTTATTTTATTTTATTAAACAGTAGCTTATACAATTTCTTCTTTTTTTATGAATTGTGGCCAATACAAATTCTTATTTTCTTTAACTGTGGCTAATACAATTTCTTCTTTTTTATGAATTGTGGCTAATACAAATTCTTATTTTCTTTAAATGTGGCTTATACAATTTCTTCTTTTCTCGAACTGAATTTTTAAAAAATTCTTATTTCCTGCATTGTGGCTAATAGAATTTCTTCTTTTTTATTATTTGTAGATAATACAAATTCTTATTTTCTTTAAATGTGGCTTATACAATTTCTTCTTTTCTTGAACTGAATCTTTATAAAATTCTTATTTCCTGCACTGTGGCTATTACAATTTTTTTTAATGAATTGTGGCTAATACACATTTTTATTTTCTTTAACTGTGGCTTATACAATTTCTTCTTTTCTTGTACTGAATCTTATAGAATTTCCTTTTTTATTGAACTGTGGCTAATACAATTTCTTTTCTTGAACTGAATCTGATAAAATCTATTCTTCCTGAACTGTAGCTTATACAATTTCTTCTCTTGAATTGTGGCTAATGCAATTTTTTCTTTTCTTGAATTGAATCTGATAAAAATTCGACCAAAAACAACGACCGAATAATCTTTTCTTTATAAGAAATAAACACAACGTTGGGTATATGCAAAGAGAGAAAAGAAAGATATTCTTCAGAAATTATAACTGATGCTGTCTATGTAGATAATCATGGGCTTCTCATAAATACACCTACTCAAGTGAAACCTCTGCTTCATAGCCTAAGGTGAGCTAGTCTTCCATTCCTCTAAACATATTCAGAAAGTTCCAAACTTCAAATTTGTGGAATGCCAGGTCTCTTGAGGATTAAAATCGGGAAAATCTGACACAGGTGTGTTTGACATCTCTAAGATCATTTTACGAACAGCAAGACATACTGGGTAATGCATGTGAAGTAAGGAAAACTCATAAGAAATATTCTCCTCTGGACTCCTACGAATGGACACACCAGACTTTGCAGACCAGGAAAAACTTACATTAATTATCTCTGTGCGGACACTGATTACTATCTTGAAGACTTAGCAAGAGCGATGACCGTCAAGAAAGAATAGTGCACGTGTGTGTGAGAGAGAGAGAGAGGGAGAAAGAGAGAGTGGGAGAGAGAGGAAAAGAGAGCGAGAGGAAAAGACAAATTTATTTTTAAGTCTATTAAATCAGTTACACTTTTAATGACTAGTACGTATATATGATCTGGTTTTTTCACATTTTTTATCTTTTATTTTATTTTATTTTTATTCATTTACATTAATTCTCAATTTAATACTATGTTTTTTTGAAAAACATTATTTATGTTAATTTTTCTATAGTTTAAATTTAGCCCTATGTCTACATTTAGCTTTTGATTAACATCTCTTATTTAATAATTTTTCAGGCTCTGAGTAAAGTAATATCTGTATTCCCTCTTCCAAACACAGATTAAATCTACTATCGAAACATTTTGGAGTATTTGACCTTTTTAATATGGACCATTAAATCCCAGGGGTTAAACCTTTATTTTTCAAACTCCAAAAATGCTTAGATAGAGCAGTTTGATGTTTCAGATATACATATATATCTTAGGATTTTCTTCAGGATATCTTCATCTTTATTGTTATTTCCCCAATGTTTCGGCTGATATGTCCTTCGGCCTTCTTCAGGTGTTTGTCGAACTTGGGAGCCTTCACGGAACTTCAAACTACGTCCTTTATTGAATCTACAAGGGACACCTGTTCGGATTCCCTTAGCCATAACTGGGTAAAAGTGTTAAGTATTCCTGTATGGTTACCCGCCTGTAGTCAGGATTGAAACTGCAACCACGTTATTCGAAGTTCCGTGTAGGTTCCCGAGCTTGGCATACACCTGAAGAAGGCCGGAGGACATAGCGACCGAAATGTTCTGGAAATAACAATAAAGATGAAGACAATTGTCCGAAAACCCTTTATGATAAAAACCATCAAGCTTCATCTAAAGAATTCAGACGACTAGTCTCGTCCAGGATTAAAGGCGAGTCGTTTGGGCCATTTCCTTCAAAGTTAATGATTACAATTCAGTTCTCCTCCTTCTCTCCCTCCTATCTCTCTCTATTTCTCTCTCTCTCTCTCTCGGTTAGTCTCTCTCTGTATATATATATATATATATATATATATATATATCTATAAAGTAAAAGTAAAGTTGGCGACCTCAGTCGAGGGCGACAAGAAGGTTCCCTTTTCGATAGGTACAACAATGAGGTGTAGGGGAGGTTTTCCGGACCATTGGTGAATACTCTACCCACTAAACCATTAAGCAAGTTTTCCCGAACGGTCCTGTAGACCTGGGTTCAATCCTAGGTCGCGTCATACCAAAGACTTTAAAAATTGTACTTGATACCTCCTTGCTTAACACTCAGCAATATAAGGTATGTATTAAGGGTAAAGTGGAGTAATCCAGGGAAAGAAGTTGCGCCCTACCCTACACCTCGGTGTAGTAGCTATTGAAATGGGAGCCTTCTGGTCGCCCTCGGCTACAGTCGCCAACTACTATATATATATATATATATATATAAATTTTCTAATTTGGCTTCAGTGTTTTCATGCTAAGACTTTGATGCTGCTCATCAAACTAGAACCCAAATGATTTATTCAGTCGTATCGTTTTTTGATTGGTCCTATTTACCAACCCCTCCGCTCGGGCAGGATATGACACAAGGTCAAATTTTAAGCGGAGTTTAACAGGTTTTAATTCAGAGTTTTCCTTCTCCTAGACTAGTTGCCTAACCAAGGCTGAAGAACCTAGCCTGCCCTACTATTTACCCATAGCTGGAGGGAGATAAGGAGGTTCATACCTTTCCCAAGGGTATTTGCCCGAAAGTGAACGTTATAACGCGACTGGAGTACAAACTCGTGTACTACGATTCCGCAGTCCATCCCTTTAACCAGTACACCACGAGGACACCCCCTCAAAATTGAATCTGATAAAATTTCAACCAAAAACAACGACCGAATAATCTTTTCTTTATAAGAAATAAACACAACGTTGGGTATATGCAAAGAGAGAAAAGAAAGATATTCTTCAGAAATTATAACTGATGCTGTCTATGTAGATAATCATGGGCTTCTCATAAATACACCTACTCAAGTGAAACCTCTGCTTCATAGCCTAAGGTGAGCTAGTCTTTCATGCCTCTAAACATATTCAGAAAGTTCCAAACTTCAAATTTGTGGAATGCCAGGTCTCTTGAGGATCACAATCGGGAAAATCTGACACAGGTTTTTTGATTGGTGAAAGCTTTTCTGATTCACCATAGTATTATCCAATCAAAATACCACACATTCCCGGGGGGTTTCCAATGGTCTTGTCAGTTGATCTTGCTTTTTAGCCCAGGGGAGAATCCGATCATATACACCGGTAAGTATGGGAAGGTGCTAACAAAAAAAGAAAATCACAAAAAACAATTCGATACTTAGTGTAACGAACGGCTTACTGTTTTTTGATCAGCAGTTCAGAATTTTTACTTTCAAGTAAATAGATCTAAAAAGGTGTTCGAAAAAACGGAAATGACCTCCGCAGTTGATGACTGGATGAAACAACGAAAATAAAGAATTAATAAATAGGCAAACCTCTGAAGAGGAAGTAAAGAAGTGTTCATCATGACATCTTTTCTGTGAAATTTGGACCGCAATAAAAGGCACAAAAAAAAACTAAGGAAATTTATGACACTTGAAAGAATTAACAGCATTTTTTAGATATCCAGAAACCCACCTACCCAACCAAACAACGGTAAATAAATAAAACTATTAGTGTTAGATAACAATACTTGAACCCATTAAACGGTGAATAAGCAAATCAGATCTGACTCGTATAAAAATAATGTTAACTACAAACTATTAGTTTACCTATCTGTCTATCTAAAGAAACCTAGACGAGTGAGTTCGAGTCTCACTGGGGGTCCAATTCATATAGCCTTGTCCCACACCGAAGCAAAAAAACTAGTAAATTACAAGTAAAAGATCCCTGACGAAAGCAAGAAGGTGAAAAAATACACGTATGTAAGAACGAAATAAATAAGTCTTGAAAAATATTAATTTTTTGTGGGCTCATTCATTTTGAAATACTTACTTTTTCCTCTCTTTGGACGAACAAAAAAAGAATTTATACACACACACACACACACATACTACATATATATATATATCTATATATATATATATATATACAAAAATTATTTCGTTAGTCAGGAACTAACCTACTACAGTTTCGCCTAAGCGATTAGGTACCCTGATGATGATTATTTAATTTGATACTTGTAGCTTAGCAGCAATTTACGGTGTTTTTTTTCTTTTGACCAATCGATTGCGTATCTATTGATTTTTTCAATTGGTGTGACAGGGTTGGCCTTTTCTTTTTTATCCAATATATATTTTCCCCCCTAGACAGTGATTCGTTGTATATTTTTATCTTCGAATTACTGGCGTTTTTTCCCTTACCGTAAGTGCTATTATTCAGTAAGTTATTATATATATATATATATATATATATATATATATATATATATATATGAGAGTGTTGGGGGTGCGTTTGTGTAAACAGGATCAAGGGTTGATATTCCATCCAAAAAACCTCACCAACCAACCAAACATGTTAGCATTAAAGTTAATTGGAAGTTAAAAAGAAAATAAATTTGAGTAATTTAAACGTTGACCATACATAATGTGTTGCTTCGACTTATGGCATATCAACCTCAGTATGTTATTCAATGCAAGTCTTTTTTTTATACAAAGAATCAGTTCTATTTCAAACAATTCAGTTTAGCATAACTACTGAGTTTAATTGTCAAACACATTTCTATTTCAAGCTATATCAAGTTTAGTCAAACAGTTCTAATTCAAACAATTCAGTTTATTATAAGTATAGTTTTTGTTTACACACAGTTAAATGTCAAAACAATTCTATATTAAACAGTTTAGCCTGAGTACAGTTTCAATGTCAAAAATAATTCCACTTCAAACAATTCAGTTTAGCATAAAGTACGCAGTTTAGTTTTATTTAACCCATAGATAGGGTCCTATCAGGTGCTGCCACTCCGGGTCAAAGTAGATCTGGGAGGGTTGGCAAGGAAAAGGTACTCTGCGTTCCCCAACGCTCCAGTTGCATTGAAACCTCTCCATCAGATTGTGCCATAAACAGGACAATCGTGGTGCAGTCGGTGTATTATACAGCCTCAGCCGACTGAGCAAGACCATACATAGTTGTATATGATTATATTACTCAAAACTGTAATCCAGCCAAGAACATCAGAATATTACTTTATATACTACAACGTTTTACAAATACCTTTTTACGTCTAGTTTACAAGACTATGTCATCAAACTGAGCGAGTTCAAACATCATTCCTGCTATAACATTTACATTCGGACTACCACCCTTCAGCAAGGCATGAACACCCTTATCTCCTCAGCTATGGGTAAAAGAATACCTCTATTATTTTCTACATGGATGGCTTTGGTATTAAATAACCCTCAAAGTTTGATATGCAATTAAACCAAGAAACCAAACCAAACCATCTCCACTCTTGCTTATGATACCTTTCTTAACAATCAACACGACCGGACATTTTTATGTCAAACCAATCGCTTTTTATTAAAGTTTGTGTTCCGGTTTCTTCGTTTTATGGCATGTCAACCTTTGTGGGTTATTTAATACCAAAGCAATCCTTGTTGGAGAACAGTTGTGGTACTATTTAAACTATGGCAGCTGGAAATAAGAAAGTTAATTTCTTTCAAAATATATTAGTCCGAAAGTAAATGTTATAGCACGACTGGAGTTCGAACTCGCTTATCCCGATATCACAATCCAGTACGGTAGCCACCTCGTGATTATAGTTATATGTATATATGTGTGCGAGCGTGTATGTAAATTATGCGTGGTTGTATATTTTTCTTTGGAACCAGGGATTCAGTGGTTATTCAGGTAGAAATAGATTTTACGAAAATCTTTATTTTGCAAGAAACAAATTAAGAAATGTATCTTATTTTATTTAGATATGTCAAAAATTTAATGATTTTTTTCAAGAATAATAAACATATATATTTCGATGCACTCCTTCAGATAAAAGTTAAAAATTACTTATTAAATTGTCAGTAGACAAATTTGTCAGTTTGGGATGGTTTCGTTCAAGGAAAAAATTTAAATAAACATCTAAGTATGCCTTTATTTCAGTTTTATCAAATCATATACATATATATATATATATATATATATATATATATATATATATATATATATATATATATATATATTAGATCCTTTTTATGACGCCTATAGAGAAAATCTAATAAGTTAGCAGACTCGCCCGAAATGTTAAAACTTTTTATTAATACTTTCTCATCAACTAAATTGTGACAGGTATGAATTTTAACTCTATGTGGTGCTGAGATTTCAGTTTTGAAAAACTGGTAAATGTGGTATTACGTCTGCTTCCATCATTACTCTCAGGTCAACGCTGACCCATAGCTTATAGTTATTTTCAAGGTCTCATCGTTAGGTCAGATATCTGTTTAAAATTATCATTATCAGAGAGAAAAAATTGAAATTGTATGACTGTGTAATTTATTTATATTAAGAAGTGTTATTTGAATCTAATATTGCTTACTATGGATTATGATTGGCTGCATGAAAGAATATTTGAAATGATATAAAAATAATTATAGATACTTAATATGAATTATCACAAGAAAGTATATAAAAGATAATTATTGATACTGAATACGACTAAGTACAAGAAACTGTATGAGAGATAATAATTAGAACTGAAATAAATTCTAGAAAGCATATAAAAGATAATTATTGATACTGAATACTGTGACGCGAAATTGACTAAAATCCCAAAACGGGACTTTTATTTTCGCACGTGTGAAGACGGGGCAGGTTGGCACTTGATCCCTTATAGAATAAGTCCTCGTTTAGAGTTTTTTTCTCAGGCATATAAGAACTGGCATATTATGTGAGGGACTAATTTAGGGCCAGACTGACCGCCGCTGGCAAGGGGTTCCAAATTTCACCCTATCCACACACCCACCAGGCCGCTTTCCTTCCTTCCCCTAGATAATGGAAGAATATGGACCTATAGGTTTTAGTCGTAATAATATTATATTGTAGTAGTCGGCAACTCCGGTTTCCCGTGTGATATTTTAAAGGAATTAATAGGACAATTCTAAGCAAGATAACATAAGGCGAATAGAAGCTGAAAAGGAAGCATGAAGTAACAAATTCGTAGAAGAACTGCAAAGAACAAACTTCGATCACGTGGTAACATAAAAATACATGAATCCTTTACTGTACAAAGCGATACACTTTCAAAGTGTCAAAACATATAATAAATGGACAGTCCACAAATATAAATGTCTTTTCTTGACTTTTGTTTTTCTTCAAATTGAGAGAGAGAGAGAGAGAGAGAGAGAGAGAGAGAGAGAGAGAGAGAGGGTGGTATATAAAGTTTGGGTATAAAGGAGAAATGGCCCCAAAGTTACTTATCTTATGATTGGTTCCACTGGAGAATCTTTCTTCTTTCACGGGCTAATAGACTTTATTCTATTTTTTACACTGGCTTGAAGAACCTGGGGTCCCTCGTGTCTCAGTTATTCTTTTGTCTTCAACCCGGAGTAAATGGCTATGGGTCTATCTGCCACGAGCCCTGCTCAAAAACTAACTTTCTTATTATTTACTTCCGCTGAGGGGAAGGAGTCCCCACTTCCGTTTTGGGGTCCCACCCAATCATTTGGCTTCTCTCTTCTCCCCCTTGGTGTCCGGCGACCTGAGGTTACTAAGTACCAACACCTGTTGATATCCCCTCTGTGACCTACATTCTTCCTTAACGGTCACTTTTTTGACGGGTCGCCACTGTTCATTCCAACGGGAGGATAGTATTAATCTTATTTCTATCGTCTCCGTGGGCTATCACGTGACAATATGAATAAGTTCAAGAAACTGTATTAGAGATAATAATTAGAACTGAAATAAATTCTAGAAAGCATATGAACGCCTGAAAAAATTATTAGATCACTTCTGAAACTCCTTTTGGTTTGGGGTATATATCCTTTCGGTGTAATGGTTAAAGCACTGGACTGCGGAATCGTAGTAAACCAGTTCGTACTCCAGTCGCGCTATTACGTTCACTATCGGGAAAAAACTCTTGGGGAAGGCTTATCCTCCCAGCTATGTGTTAAATACTATCACTGCTGTTCTTCTAGAAAGAATGGCTTTGGCATTAAATAACCTTCAAAGATTGATATGCCATTAATCAAAGAAACCAAATCATTTTGTAAATATGATGTGAAGAAGTGCTGTTATATTGATATGTCGAGGTGTGGTGTTCGTGTATCTTAATGACTAAGATACAGCAATGCAGCTGTGAAGGAAACAAGTTCGAACCCTTGTCACCGTATTGCGTTTTCTTTCGGACCCAAGGGAAAGGCATGAACCCACTTATCCTCCTAGCTAGGGGTAAAATTGTAACACTGCTGTTATTCTACAGGCATAGGTTTGGCATTAAATAACCAACAGAAGGAGATAATACATTAAACAAAGGAACGAAATCAATATACAAGATTCCCTACGGTGTTCTTTTAATGCAGTTATGTTAATTTGAATTATATGAAAAGATAAACACTGCATCAATCTCCTCTGAATATGCAAATTCCACAATCTTTTATGAAATTATTTTTCAGCACGATACTGTATTTTGGCCCAGAGCAAAACGTATGGAAACGTTTACTTCCTGAAAGGTAGATGAAATCAATGATATGACCAGCTAACAGTTGTCTTCAACACAAAACTATTTCTAACGTCCATCCATAAAGACGTTCTTCTCCATCATCATAATAATTCTCTCATTTATTTGTTTGAAAGTAGTTGTGTTTTAAACTGTGTTCTCATGCTAAACTGTTTAAAATAGAACTGATAATTGTATAAAAATGGATTCGCATTAAATAACCTACAAAGGTTGATATGCCATAAACCCAAACAACCTACTATGTATGGTCAACGTTTAAATTACTCAAATCTTTATAGTGTTTGGCTTTCAGTTAACTTTAATGTTAACATGTTTGGTTGTTTGGTGAGTTGCTTTTGATGGAATATCAACCCTTGTAGGTTCTGTAATGAAAAATCCTGTTTACACAAACGCAAACACACACACACCACACACACATATATATGTAAAAATATTCTTTTTTTGTTCGTCCAAAGAGAGAGAAAAGTAAATATTTCAAAATGAATAGGCCCACTAAAAGATTTATATTTTTAAAGAATTATTTATTTCGTTCTTACATACGCAGGAAGAACCAATCACTGACAGGATATTAGAATTAAACTGCAGGCGAATTTGCTCCCTATGGGTGCCACACGAGATGGGGGCCAGATGAATAAGACAGCATAACAAGATTGTGTCTCTCCTCCTTTCGTCGAAACCTTTTACTCAAAGTTAATAAAAAGGTTTCGTACCTGAACAAGAAGTCGTTACGTGTTTTCGAATTTCGAGATTCCTATGTTCTAACGTTATGAACATTATGTACATATGTTACCAACATTGTATGTCCATTTCGCACATGGCGTTAATTGTGGCTATGGAACACGTGGACGTGGCTAAGAAAGGGAAACCTTAAGAGAGAAATTATAGCTGCACAAAACAACACTGTAAGAACCAATCATATCAAAGCAAGAATAGATAAGACACAACATAACAGTTGTTGTAGATTATGTAGTGATAGAGACGAAACGATCGATCTCATAATAAGCGAATGCTGTAAATTAGCACAGAAGGAGTATAAGATACGAATGGATGGGCAAGTGATCCACTGGGAATAAAGCAAGAAAGGGAAACCTTAAGAGAGAAATTATAGCTGCACAAAACAACACTGTAAGAACCAATCATATCAAAGCAAGAATAGATAAGACACAACATAACAGTTGTTGTAGATTATGTAGTGATAGAGACGAAACGATCGATCTCATAATAAGCGAATGCTGTAAATTAGCACAGAAGGAGTATAAGATACGAATGGATGGGCAAGTGATCCACTGGGAATAAAGCAAGAAATTGAAGTTTGATCAAACGAACAAATGGTATATGCACAATCCAGAATCTGTCCTAGAGAATGAGAGACACAAACTCATATGGAATTTTCAGATACAAACGGATCACCTAATTTCGGACAGACAACCAGACCTTGTAATAATGAACAAAGAAAAAAGAGAACTCGCAAATTTGTGGACATTGCTGTTCCGGATGACCACAGAGTAAAATCGAAAGAAAGCGAAAAGAAGGATCAGTACATGGACCTTGTTAAGGAATTGAAAAACTGTGGAACATGAAAGTGATGATTATACCATTTGTAATTGGTGCTCTAACTACAGTCACTTAAGGATGCTACAAGGAATGGAGGACTTGGAAATAAGAGAACGAGTGGAGACCATCCAATCTACAGCATTATTGAGATTGCCCAGAATACTGAGAAGAGTCCTGAAGACTTGAGGAGACTTGCTGTCACTCAACCTCTAAAGAGAAGCCATCAGCAAACGCTGGTGAGAAAAACGGATTAACAATTATAATAATAATGAGGTTAGGTGGTGATAAAGACGAAGCAATCACATAATAAACGAATTCAGCAAATTAGAGAAAAAAAAGAGGATTAGATTAGACTCGACTGGGGGGAGAAGGTGATCTACTGGGAATTGTGCAAGAGGTTTAATTTGACCATACGAACAAATGATATATGCACGAGTTCAAATCCTGGACGAGATGGTTGCATTTCACATAGCACTAATACCCTTGGGAAAGGTATGAATCCAATTATTCTCCCTCTAGCTATGGGTAAATAGTAGGACAGACTACGTTCTTCAGCCTTGGTGAGGCAACTAGTCTAGGAGAAGGAAAACTCTGAATTCAACCCTGTTAAACTCTATTTAAAAAATTGACCTTGTGTCATATCCTGCCCGAGCGGAGGGGTTGGGTAAATAGGATATATGCACTGCCTAGAATCCATCCTAGAAAATGAGACGCACAAAATTCTCTGAAATTTTGAGATACAAAAAGATCCTCTAATATTAACCAGATCTAGAGAAAGCCAACAAAAAAGAGTACCTGCCGAATAGTGGACCTTGTCGTTCAGGGTAAAACCAAAACAAAATGAGAAGAGTGATAAGTACCTAGCCTGGACGGCTTTCAAATAAGAAGACAAGTGGAGACCATCCTAACTACAGCAGTGTCGAGATCGGCTAGAATACAGAGACGAAATGAGGAGACTTACTGCCACTTAAGCTTCAGTGGAAAACGATCTGCTAACATTGGTGTGAAAAACTCTGAAATAATAATAATAATAATAATAATAATAATAATAATAATAATAATAAGAAGAAGAAGAAGAAGAAGAAGAAGGGGAATGAAAAAAGCTAAGGAACATGAAAGGGACTGTGATACCAGTTGTAAATAGAGCGCTCGATACAGTCACTAAAAGATTGATAATGGGACTGGAGGACTTGGAAACAAGAGGACGAGTGAAGAAAAGTCCTGGAGACTTGAGGAGATTTGCTGTCACTCAGACTCCAATAGAAAACCATCAGCTAATGCTGATGTGACGACCTCTATAATAACGATAACTAAATACCACATTCGAAATTATTAGTCGATCTAACAACAATCTTTATATATATATATATATATATATATATATATATATATATATATATATATATATATATATATATATATCAGAATTAATGCAGAATATTTATATCCTTATTCTCTTAGTATTAAAGCACGTCTTTTCTTCTTTTTTACCATGAGGATGATTAACCCGTTTCGATTTTACCATTACTGTTCAGACCCAACTAACATCCTCCACACCCACCCACGAAAGCAAAAACACATACACACTTATATATAGGATAATCGTCTTTTAAAAACACATATTTTAACTGGAATAGAAAGAAAGTATTTATTGTAGAATTCGACATCGTCAATGGGATATAATCAGCAAACGATTGCCGAGTGTTAAATCCGATAACTACGAAGGCGCCGAAGGAGAATATTTGCGCATAATCCTTATCATTTAATGTGTTTTATCAATTTATATGCGTTTACTCTTTTCTTACTTTTCTTTTTAGCAATAAAATATTATCTAAATCGATTTCTGCAAATGTTTAATTGTATGTCTAAGAAAAAAATAAGAGGTAAAAGAAAGATGAATGGAATGTATTGGGTGGAATGAGAACTTAATGGTGGAAAATGAAAATCAAGGGATAGGTAGACTTAAGTGTTAAAAAAAAAGAGATATATGGGAGACAGAGGGTCAGCTGAGAGTGAAGATATAAACTTGAGGGAGAGAAAAAAAAGAAAAAGAAAAGTGAAGAAGAAAATTAAAAGAGATTTAACAAAGAAGAAATATCAGGTAAAAGTAATACGGAAATGAAGAAGAAGAAGAAGAAGAAGAAGAAGAAGAAGAAGAAGAAGAAGAAGAAGAACGTGAAAGAAAAAATGCTAGAAAAATGAAAGAAAAAAAAACAGTTGGATGATGAAGAAAGAAAAGGAAAAGAAAAGGGAAAGAGAATTAAAATAAAATAAAAATAGAAATAAAATAAAAAAGGAATAACAATAAAAAAGATGAAGAAAGGCAAAAAGAGATGAAATGGTGAAGAAAAAGAAATACAAAAGAGAAGAAATGGAAGCTAAAACGAGGAAGAGAATGAAAGGACAAGAAAAAAGAAAATAAAAGAGATATTAGAGATGAATAAAAAGGGAAAGAAAAAGAAGGAAAAACAGGAAAAAATAAAGAAGAAAAATGGACAGAAAGAAAGAATAAAAGAAAGAGAAAAGCGAAATTAAAACGAGGAGGAGAATGAAAGAATTTGAGAAAGAAAATAAAAGAGAAATAAGAAATACCGAAGAAAGGAAAGAAAAAGAAAGAAAAAAAGAAGGAAATGGAGAAGATGAAGAAGAAATAAGAGAGGAGAATCAAAAAAAGTCCTAAAGAAAATAAGAGAACTAAGAAATACAGAAGAGAAAGAAAACAAAAAAAAAATTGGTTGTTTGATTGAGTTTAGGTTTATTGCATATCAACCATTGTTGGTTATTAAATGCCAAATCCATTTTTTAAACATAAACACTTCTATTTCAAACAATTCAGTTTAGCATGAGTGCAATTTTTTTGTTTACACAGTTATAAATATGAAGACAGTTTTATTTCAGTCAGTTCAGTTTAGCATAAATACAGAGTTTTATTGTCAAAAACAGTTCTATTTTAAACAATTCAATTTAGCATAAGTGCTCAGTTAAAATGTCAAGCAGTTCTATTTAACCCATAGAGAGGACCCTATCCGGGCCAGAGTGGACATGGGAAGGAGTACTCCTCATTCCCCAAAGCTCCAGCATTACTAGAACCTCACCATCATATTGTTTAGTGTCATATCCAGGGCGCTCCTTGGAGGCAGCCTCAGCCGACTGGGCCAAAGACGAAAAAGAAAATAAGTGAATTAAAAAAAATCAGATTAAAAGAAAACGAAGAAAATGTACAGAAGACGATGAATAAGAGGAAAAGAAAGATGACGAAAATGAAGAAGAAAAAGACTCACGATAAAAAAAAGAATAAACACTAAAACTTAATCATAAAACTTAATTATTTTCGTCTAAGATCATAAAAGTATTATTTGCCAATCCGCAGCAATTTTTCAGAAAAAAAATTACTGCTGGGCGGCACCATGTAGAGTAATTGTTTTGAAAGGGGCATGAATCAACAACTTCCCTGCTAGTAAATAGCAGGGCAGTTCATGTGCTTTAATCATGCAAAACTTTTTCAACTAACAGCTGGTTACTCTGACAAAAAAATGGCCAACAACTGGTTACTCTGACAAAAAAAGGGCTTAGAATTTGCTGACTCTATCCCCAGCTGACGACTAAGACCCTTTCCTAAAAAGTGTGTGCCGAGTATAATACTAAACTGGACGTAATGGTGTGGTTCGAGTTCTGGAAATCTACGAAGTCTGGATTATCCTTCATTATTTATCAAATCTATTACTCCCAGTTCCACTCTAGTGGTAGGGTGTCAACCATGAGTCCAATATATCTGTTTAAAAAAGATAATTGGATAGGTACGCATGAAACCATATAACATTAATTCAATCAAGTAAAATTATGCTTAGTTTAGTATGGTTTTATGACATATCAACCTTTGTTGGTTATTTAAAGCCAATTTATATATATATATATATATATATATATATTTGCCCCGTTTGATGTGCTATAATCAAACGGGGGACATCTCCACTCTAGACGGAACCCCTCTTAAACTAGTAGACAAATTCACTTACCTAGGAAGCAGCATCGCATCAACAGAAAAGGACATCGACACGAGGTTAACGAAAAGCATGGACAGCTATCAATAGGCTATCGATTATATGGAAATCAGACATAACCGATAAAATGAAACGCAGTTTCTTCCAGGCAGCGGTTGCATCGATACTGTTATATGGATGCACCACTTGGACGCTAACAAAACAGCTGGAGAAGAAGCTAGACGGCAATTACACAAGAATGCTGCGAGCAATCTTGAACAAGTCCTGGCGGCAACACCCCACAAGACACCAACTGTACGGCCACCTGCCTCCTATAACGAAAACTATTCAAGTTAGACGAACCAGACATGCAAGACACTGCTGGAGAAGCAGGGACGAACTCATAAGTGATGTACTCTTATGGACCCCCACACATGGCCGTGCAAAAGCAAGAAGACCAGTACGAACATACAATCAGCAACTATGTGAGGATACAGGATGTTGTCCTGAAGACCTGCCTGAGGCGATGAACTATAGGCAAAAGTGGCGAGAGAGGGTCAGGGATATCCGTGCTACCAGCACGACATGATGATGATGATGATGATGATGATATATTTGCCCAGTCAGCTGGGGCAGTAGAAGACACGGACTGCTTCTATGCAGAGGGGTCAGAACCCCTCTCCCAATGCGTGTCCTCGATCTAACATTAAATAATCTAATGGTGAGGTTCCATTGATGCTGGAGCTTTGTGAAATGCGGGGTACCCCTTCATTGACATCGTTCTCAGGTCTACTCTAGCCCGGAGTCGGAGCACCTGATAAGGTCATATCTATGGGTCAAATAGAACGGAACTATCTACTTACGCTAAACTGATTTGCTTAAAATAGGACTGTTTTGACATTTAAACGGCGTACTCATGCTAAACTGAATTGCTTGAAATAGAACTGTTTTGACATTTAACTATGTGAAACAAAAGCTAAAATTATAGTAAACTGAATTGTTTGAAAAAAGATCTGTTTGGCTATACTGAATTGCTTGAAATAGGAATGTTTTTGACAAACTGTGAACTTATGTTAAACTGAATTGTTTGAAATAGAACTGTTTATTTGTATAAAATGGATTTTGCATTAAATAAACTAGAAAGACTGATATGCCATAACCGCCCTCCCAAAATCTATATACATATATATTATATTAATGATTTGTAAACATACTTTTAAGATACACACAATTAAATGATCCAACAGTTCTATTTCTAACAATTCAATTTAGCATGAGTCAACGAAGTTAAATGGTTCCAAGTATAGCTATGTATCACTAACAATTCAATTAATCATCAGTCATTTGTTTACAGTTGATTAAATGATAAAACAGTAAAGTATCTAACAATTCAATTTAGCATAAGTCATTTATTTGCACTTCTATTTGACCCTTAGATACGACCCTATCAGATGCTACCATTCTTAGCTTGAATAGACCTGAGAGCGATAGCAATGAAAGGGTACTATGTATTCCCCAAACCCCATCATTACATGATCAGATAGTTTAATGTCGTTGGGGATGCAGTCGGTGTATTCTACAGCTCCAGGAGACATGGCATGTAGAAGTCTTAATATGTGATGAGAATATTTGAAACAATTAACAGTGTACCGATTATTTAGTATTAAGAGTAGTTACTTGAAGCAACAATTTTAGGATTATTACGGGCTTAAAGCCATATGATTGCTTGCAACTTATTCGTGAGGCGAAATTATTACTCCTTTGAGAGTTTTTCACAACAGTGTTAGCTGAGGGCATTTCACTGGAGTCTAAGTAACAACAGCAAGTCTACTCAGGTCTCCAGGACACTTTTCAGAATTCTAGCAGATCTCAACCAGGCTGTACGGGGAGTAGGACCAAAATATGGAACCATTTTAGGACGGTTTTTTAGTCTGATCAGTTCAAATTTGGAAAAAAAACATGATAAATCTAGATTTTCATGATTAGCTCTATTATTCAAGCACTTTTTCATTAAAATTCAGCCCAATATGAGTGAGCTAAATTTGCTTAACACCGAAACCAAGCCAGAGTTTCTTGGTCAAACATAAACCAAGCAAAGAAAAATTTTTTTGCAGAAATAAAGCTTTTTTTTTAAAAAGTGAGGAGTGGAGGATTTAACAAAAAAAGAATAGAAGGCTTTTAACTGCTTTCGCTACAGTTATTAAGAAGGACTCCACAATGTCAGTAAGAAAGCATGCTAATGAATTGAAAGTCGATGAGAAATCTCTGCAGACAGCAATTAAAGGGGATTTAAGCCCAGACCTTAATCCCCTTGATAATGCTATGTGGGGCGTTTTAGAAAACAAAACAAATGCAACTTCCCATCCGAATATTGGTTCGCTTGAGTCTGCTATTGAGAAAGAATGGAATAAAATGAAGAATTTATTTTGAAAGCATCGTTTCGAATGTGTGTTGATACAATAATTTAAAAAAAAAAGGCAGTGGCCATATTGAGTAAATTTAGAGTTTTGTGTGTACTTTTTTTTTGTTGTTATTTTTTAAAACTGAAATCAATTTTGTTTTATAAAAGAGTCGTTTATTATTATACTAAAATATTCCTTGTTTTGCTTCTACAATCTGTAGTTTGGTTAATTTCGATTCGTCCCCCGATTTCCAACTTTTCCTGTCTCTTTTCTAAGCCTTTGGAGACTGTTATAAGCTCGTCATTTACAATTGGTATCAACGCTACAATATTTTTAGTTCTCTAGCAAGGTCCAAGTAATTACCTCTCTTTTCCCTTTATTTCATTTTCACACTGTGGTCTGCCAACACAGCAATGTCTACTAAACGACAGGTTTTCTTTTATTATCATAATTATTATCATGTACCCTTTTAAGAATTTTTCACACCGGTGTCGGCTGATGGTTTCTTCGGGGATTTTGAATGGCAAAAATTCTTCTCAAGTCTCCAGGACTCTTCTCTGTTTTCAAACCGGTTTTAATGATGCTGTAGTCTGGATGCTCTTTATTCGTCCTCTTATTTCCAAATCTTCCACTCCTTTCACCTATTCCTTTTGGTATTGTCCCAAGTGTACCAATCACAATTGGTATTACCAACACCTTCATGTACCAGAGGTTTTTGTTCTCGAGCAAGATCAAAGTATTTATCACTCTTTTCGCTTTCTTTTAATTTTTCTCTATGGTCTGCCAGGACGGCAAAGTTCACAATCTGCCAAGTTCTTTTTTTCTTGTTTTTGACACCAACGTTAGCTGATGGTCTTTAACTGGGGTCTGAGTGACAACAAGTCTAATGTTTCCAGGACTCTTCTCAGTATTTTAGCCGATCTTAACGCTTATGTGGACGGTCTTCAGTCTTCTGATGACCAGCTCCTCCAGTATTTTATCAGGCCTTTCGGAATCGTTCTAAGTGTCCAAATTACATATAATATCACCGTCAGTCTCACGTTCCTCAGTTTTATTTAGTTCAAGGTCTAAGCATATGTCTATTTTTCAATTCATTCTGACATCTGCCCTAACCGAAAAATCCACTAGAGACGACAATTTCCTTTTTTTCTTGTTAATCAATACTATTTCTGGTTGGGATTAAGTGATGTATTCGTGTCTCAAAATCCCAAAGAATTTTATACTTGTCATTCTCTAGGATAGATTCTGCATACACATATACCATTTGGTAATTTGGTAGTTCTATTCCTTATATTGTTTCTTTTTTCACAATTTTCATAATCAGCCAGACGTATTTTTCTATGCCAAATTCTTTTCCTATATCCTGCCTGTATTATTATTATTATTATCGTATACATATATGCATATATATATATATATATATATATATATATATTCATTACTTACTAATTGACTATCTACCAGTATTCACGGTGACAAAGAAAAAGAAAAAAAACCGCCAGAATACAGAGATAACAAATCTCGAATCACTGCCTGGGGGAAAAAAGAAAAAGATTATCGTGAGAAAAAAAAAAGAAAAGCCAACTTCGTCACACCAGTTGAAAAAAATCAAGAGGTATGAAATCAGTTGGACATAAGAACAAAACCCCACCGCAAAATACTGCAATGCTACAATTACAAAAAGTACTCAATACTAAATAGAGCCAATTACAAAAATGAAATAGCGAATCGGGACTATCCTACTACAGTTTCGACTAAAACGGCTCCTCAGGGTACCTGGTCGGTGCTAGGTAACACGAGGAGCCGTTTTAGGCGAAACTGTAGTAGGATAGTCCCGATTTGCTATTTCATTTTTATATATATTCATTATATATATATATATATATTTATATGTTATGGATATTATTAAAATTATAATTTTATGACGACAGAGTAATGTCCACAATTCAACAGGTTCTCTTTTATTATTTTTATTATTTTTTTTTCTCTTTTGAGAGTTTTTCACATCAGTGTTCGATGGAAGTCCTCTCTGGAGTCTGAGTGACTGTAAGTCTCCTTGGGTCTACAGAATTATTTTTTCTCTTTTCAGAGTTTTTCACATCACCATAAGTTGATTGTTTTTCACAGGAGTCTGAGTGGCAGCAAGTCTCCTCATCCGTTTAAGTTTTTCACTCCTGCGTTATCTAGAGGTCTTTTACTGAAATCTGCGTGACAGCGAATATCGTCAAGTTTCTTAGATTCTTCTCAAAATTTTAGCCGTTCTCTACAATTCTTTTTCTTTTTTCGTTTCTGCTAATTTTTAGTATTTTTTCGAACCCCCTGGGGACCATTCCTATCCCAGCAACTACAATTTGTACCTCTGTCATCTTCATCTTCCTCACTGTTTTTTTGTTCTGTGGTAGGTTCCAAGTATGTGTTTATCTCTTCGTTTTTTAAAAAAAATTGGGGTCCTCTGGATCAGTAAAATCCACCAGATAACAAATTCTTTTTTCCTTGTTAATCAACACTAGAAATGGTTTTCTAGTCAGGATTAGGTGATCCGATGGATCTCAGTTTTGCAGAGACTTTTATTCGCTTCATTCTTTCAGATGGATTTGGTCTGTGCTCATACTATTTGGTAGTATGGTGAAATTTTTGTTTCTTGCTCAATTCCGAGTGGATCATCTTTCCCACACATTGGAGTTCGGTCTTGTACTCATTTTTGTTAGCTTGCTGCATTCGCTTATTATAAGATAAGTGTTTCATTTCTGTCTCCACATAGACTACGCTTACAATTCCGTTGTGTATTATCGATTTTGTGTTTATTAATGCTGTTGTTGCTCCTTACTGATGGTCTTTCACTGGAGTTTGAATGACAGCGAGTCTCATCAAGTCTCCAGGACTCTTCTCAGTATTCTGGCCGTTCTCAATAATGTTGTAGTTTGAATGGTCTCCACTCCTCTCCTTATTTCCAAGTCCTCCGGTCCCTTTAATAATCCTTTGGTGACTGTATCAAAAGCGCCAATCCCAAATGGTATAATGACCACTTTCATAATCCACAGTTTTTTTTTCAATTCCCTAGCAAGGTCCTGGTACTTATCTTTCTTTTTATTTTCTTTCAATTTTATTCTGCGGTCAGCCGGGACAGCAAAGTTTTGCAAGTTCTCTTTTTTATGTTGATTACTATATGGTCTGATCTTTTGGCCGAGATTAGGTGATCCGTTTGTATATCAAAACCCCATTGGAGTTTATGTGTCTCATACCCCAGGACAGATGCTGAGTTGTGCATATACCATTTGTTCGTATGATCAATTTTAAATTTTTTGCACATCTCCCAGTGGATCACCTTGCCCACTCAGTCGAGTCAATTCTTATACTCTTTCGATGCTAATTATCTGCATTCGCTTATTATGTGATTGATCGTTTCGTCAGTATCACCACATAATCATTCGCTATTTTGTTGCGTCTTATCTATTCTCGCTTTGATATGATTGGTTCTTATGGTGTTGTTTTGTGCTGCTATTAAGAGAGATTCTGTTTCTCTCTCTTTAGGGTTCCTTTTTTAGCCACGTCCACGTTTTCTCGTGTGACATATAGTTTATTAACCGTTTAAAACGTCCATTTAACCTTTTTTCTTTCCATTTTTGTTTTGTAGTTATTGTCGTTCTGTAAGTCTTCGTGTTGTCAGTATTGTTTCTGGTGGCTGTAATTCGTCCTTCTCCTCGCTTTTCTATGTTGTCTTCGAGTTGTTGTATTAATGTAAGCATTGCTGCTAGATCCTCTTCCTCCTTCTTTTTTTGACACATATATTCAGTCAACTTAATCTCTGGGATGTAATGCTTTATGCATGGTCATTAGTTTTCTTGTTCTTTGGTCCACTTGCTTAAGTTCTTCTCTAGTCCACTTTAAGAATGGTCCCTAATATATTACGAGGAGTACAGCCTAGGTATTTATTCTTTTGATAAGGTTTCTGGTACATAGTTTTGTCTCAAGTAACTTTCTGGTTCTCCTGAGATACTCTTTCTTAATTTTTTCTTTCATGTCCACTTGTTTGATGGTGTCAGCTTCCAAAATGTAGTTTTCTTTTTATCCGAGCGTTCGAATTTTTTCTTGATTTGGTAGTTCTATTCCGGTATTTCTTGTATCGTTCGCCGCATTTCATTACTAGCTCAGTACATTTTATATGACAAATTCCAATAATTACATATTAATATGTATGAATTATTTGATAGGAATAGGGGATTTTCTCTGCAAAGGAGTAAGATCTTACCCAAAATATGGGTGTTCTGGATAGAACACTAAAATACATTTGATGGTGACCTCTACTTCTGGAGAGTGTCGAGTCATCCCTTTCATAGCGGGGAAGTACTCCCAGATCCACTCTTATCTGGAATGGTAGTATACGTTAAGGTCTAAGCTAAAAAAGGCTCTTTACAAGTTATTCATATTCGATAGGATCCTGTGCGAAAAAAAAAACAACTCTCACGAAACAGCTGGATTAAAAATCGGATTAAGAACGTACAATGAACACGATTCCCTAAATTCTTGACATCTACTAACCCAAGACAGGTTGACATGCCGTTCAAATCAATCAATTGATATATCAATCTTTTCTTTTTCTTTATTTATTTGCAAGTTTTATATGTTCAAATAGGTCTGTTGTGGGGCGCCTCGCATAGTGTATGGTTAACAAGCTTGGCAAGCAAACAATAAACTGTGTGTTCGATTCTTACTAAGAGCCTAATCTTTTCATGCCTAGTGCAAGAAGTAAGCAAACCTGTGTAAATTACCCCACAATAAAATGACCTTGGAACTGGTGGAACGTTGGTTGAATATCAAATAGGTCTGATATCTAGTCTTAGATTAGGAAAAGTGAATTTATTCCTTTACCGATAGTGTTACGGTATAAATGAAAGCTAAAGGTTCTGATCTAAAATCGAAATAGGCATGACTTTGAAGTATTGATACTATAGACGAGTGAAAAGTTTTCCAATATTTTGGTAATGTGAGGCATATATGGCAGCTTTTATAGAGATCGTCATAGTGTGAGAATCAGAGTTTGCCTGATACTCTCCGATTGCTACTCACCAGATTTGCCTCAATGGCATCAAAAGAAACGACACTTCATCTACCTGAGCGTCGAAGTTCTTGAATGCTAAGCCAAATTTCTTGAACTATTTTGTTACAGTTCTCTTCACATTTCACACAAGAAATGTTTTTGGCCGCTTCCGTGGTGTTATGACCCAGTTTGAACTCATAAAACATTATTTCCTGAATTAGACTATGTTTGACGTTCATTTGAGTGGCTTTAAAATTACAATCATAGAAAAACAATGCATAACGTGTCTGCGCACGAACTACAACGATACTAGCAACCATAGCGGGTACCTAGGATGGATTAAACTGCTTTGTTCATGTTATATATTTACAATAAACTAGCACCTACTGAAATAGTGCCTGCCCACTTGGCTGCAGAGCTATAGAATACACCAACTGCATCTCTGTAGAAGGGAAAGACCCCAACTAAACATGTGTCCTGGGTATGACACTAAACAATCTTATTGTGAGACTACAGTCCTGGACCTTTAGTAAATTCAGAGAGAATTCGGAGTACCCCTTCATTGCCATTGCACTCAGGTCCACTCTAACCCGGAGTGGTTGCATATGATAGGTTCCCTCTATGGATCAAATAGAACAGTTTAACATTTAAACTGTGTGCAAACAAAGGATTTGTGCTAAAATGAATTGTTAGAAACACTGCTGTTGACCATTTAACTGCATGTTAACAAATAAATGTCTGACTCAATTATTAGTGATATAAAATGACTGATGTTTATGTTGTATACCATGACTAACTATACAAACACATAATACATATACATCTACATATGCATGCAGAATCATAACGACGACACAATAATAAAGACGAACGACACAGTTCTTAGAAAAATATACCTCTCACTTTATTTGAAAGGGTTGTGTGTGAGAGGGAGTTGGAGACCGAACAGAACTGCAACATATTTACCCCCACTCTATTGGCCATAACCACGTTTCTTTCCCGTTCTCCTGGACTGCTCAAACGGGGGCCTAGGGGCCCAGCCTCTCTGGGTGCTGGTTTTCTCTACTGCATCTAATCTCTAACTCGTCTGATCCCCAACTGATTAATCAGGGACCTGAGGGCTCCCACTGCTGGGTGCTGGCTTTCTCTACCACTTCTTGTCTCCAACTGGTCTGGTCTCCAAACTGATTGAATTTCATGTGCACTGCGTTATATAATAGTTCAACTTCCACCTTCTTCTTGTGGGCGTCACAAATTGCACTCATTTAACCCATCCACGGTCAAGGCTACACTCTGCTATCCTCGGCCGGATGCACCTGTTATTTACACAGGTGCATTTCCTATTTTGACAGCCCGGCTGGGTCGTAGGTCAATATACAACATTTAATTGAATTGTTAGTGATACATGAAAATACTTTGAATCATTTAATGGTGTGAAAACGAATGAATAATGCAGAATAGGAGAATTAGGGTTGTATAGAAGTTCTGAAAATTCTTTAATTGTGTACCTAAATTGATTTTTAGTATTACATAGCACTATAGGGAACCATTTAACTGTGTAAAAATAAAAATATTAGTGTATAATACTTGAAACCGTTTGCCTGTATACACAATAGAATTATTAGTATTACATAGCACTATAGGGAACCATTTAACTGTATACAAATAAAAATATTAGTGTATAATACTTGAAACCGTTTGCCTGTATACACAATAGAATTATTAGTATTACATAGCACTATATGGAACCATTTAACTGTATACAAATAAAAATATTAGTGTATAATACTTGAAACCGTTTACCTGTATACACAATAGAATTATTAGTATTACATAGCACTATATGAAACCATTTAACTGTATACAAATAAAAATATTAGTGTATAATACTTGAAACCGTTTGCCTGTATACACAATAGAATTATTAGTATTACATAGCACTATAGGGAACCATTTAACTGTATACAAATAAAAATATTAGTGTATAATACTTGAAACCGTTTGCCTGTATACACAATAGAATTATTAGTATTACATAGCACTATATGGAACCATTTAACTGTATACAAATAAAAATATTAGTGTATAATACTTGAAACCGTTTGCCTGTATACACAATAGAATTATTAGTATTACATTGGAATATTTGGAACCAATTGACTGTGAACTATGTTCAATTGAATTACTAGTGTTCCATAGCAATACTTGTAATCACTTCATAGGGTGAAAACAAATAATTGATTTTAAATAGAATTGCTATTGTTACACAGCAATAATTAAAACCATTTAACAGAGTAGAAACAATAGCAATACTTGATTGTGTGCAAACAAATTAGTTCTATTTCATTTACGAATTAAACTACCGACAACGATTTGCTGGCAAATCTTATGTAAAACCATTTAAAGGTTGGTTGGTTGATTTTATGGTATATCAACCTTTGTAGGTTATTTAACGCCAAATCCATTTTTAAACAAATAATCAGTTCTATTTAAAACAATTCAGTTTAGCATGAATACACAGTTTAATTGTCAGAAACATTTCTATTTAAAGCTATTCAGTTTATGCAAACAGTTCTATTTCAGCAAATTCAGTTTAGTATAATTATAGATTTTGTTTACATAGTTAAATGTCAAAGCAGTTCAATATTAAACAATTCAGTTTATGTAAGTACAGTTTGAATGTAAACAAAAACAGTTCCAATTCAAACAATTCAGTTTAGCATAAGTTCACAGTTTAAATGTAAGTACACAGTTTAATTGTAAAAACATTTCTATTTCAAGCAATTCAGTTCAGTCAAACAGTAATAATTCAAGCAATTCAGTTTTAGCATAAGTATGCAATTACTTCTATTTGACCCATACATAGGGCCATTATCAGGTGCTACAACTGCGGGCCAGAGTGAACCTGGGAGCAATGGCAATAAAGGGGTACTCCGCGTTCCCCAAAGCTCCAGCATTGCTGGAACCTCACCATAAGATTGATTAGTGTCATATCCAAGACACTCCTTGGTGGGGTCTTACCTATTTGCAGAGACGCATTCGGTGTATTCTATAGCCCCAGACGACTGAACAACCATTTAAATGTGTGCAAACAAGTTACTTATGTTAAATAAAATAGTTGCTGTTACATAGCAATATCTGAATCCATTTAACTGTGTACCAAAAATCATCAGCTCCAGCTCGTTTAAAGATGTTATCAATAAAATGAACTTATATTTGATATATATATGTGTGAACAGGATTTGGCATACAAAATAGTCACTTACAAATTATATATGCATATCATTTTCAATATACAAACATATGACTGTGTTAAATTGTTACTATTACATAGCAATACTTGAAACCATTTAACTATGTGCAGACAAATTATTAATTGTAAATAGAATTATTTGTGTTTGTTAGAAATACTTGAATATTTAACAGTAAAATAAAAATGAGTTCAGGCTAATTTAAGAACGTTGTCTGCAAAATGTGTTTACAAATCATATATATTTGATATATATGTATGAACAGGATTTTGCATTAAATAACTTAGAAGGGTTGATGTGCCTTATAAACAAACTAAGACAAACTATTCATTTACAAATCACATGTATAACCATTTAACTGAATGCAAACAATTGAGCTCTGACTCGTTTCAAAATGTTATCTACAAAGTTTTCAGTTACAAATTGTATTGCTGTAAATCTACTTTGGTATCAAATAACTTATAATGGTTGATATGCCGTAAGAAACAAAGAAAATATTGCAAAATATATGACTCCCCATGCATGTGTCTATATGCAAGGTATGCCGATACTTGAAAGGCCAGCTGTTTGTAAGCTGCACCAGACGGAGGCTATTGTACTTTTGGTGGAATTTCATATTTGCCAGTAATTGCATATCTCCCAAGAATTAAACGACACCATCTCGCCGTCTCGTAGGAAAATTAACACCAACGAATTTAACGATTCCTTATTGAAACGTTATACATTGACGTCACCAGGGAATAAGGGAGGAATTCTATGAATTGTTCAATGTATGACGTGTCGTCTGTCAGTTAATTAAAATCTAATATCGCCTAATTAATGCTTCATTATTGATAAGATGTTAAGGCAACGAAAGATTCTACGAAGAAGACGCTGCATTTTGATCTGGCATTACCACGATGACAAGGGAAAGACTGGTGATATCTTTAAAAATAGCTCAGGAACTGTGAGTGAGTGGTAATGATTCTTTGGCCCCGAAACTGTACTGACACATGATTGATTTATATCCTATTCCAAACATTGAATCTGTAGGAAACTCTTTAGCAAAAATGATTTTTTACAAAAAATGAAAAATACTAACAAATACAAAAAAAAAGTCGTTGAACTACAAGCTGGAAATATCTTACTTGATAACAACATAACAATATACGTAATGAGATGAAATCTTTGTTATACGAACAGGTGTTGTTTTTTTAAACTTTTTTTTCAGCAGTATGTCTATAATGATCAATAATATATATATATATATATATATATATATATATATATATATATATGTTAAAATGAATAGGTCCGCAATGATGCAGATGAAAGAGATTAATCAGATATAAAGAAAGTAATCTTACAAAAAGCAAAGAAAAAATATCTAAGAAGATCCGAAAGATAAGAAAAAATGCATACACACATATATATATATATATATATATATATATATATATATATAATAAAGATATTCTTGCATTAGACAAAAGAAAAACGAACTAGAGTGAATAAAGTATATATATATATATATATATATATATATATATATTCCCTCACACACACTAATATAAACACATACAAACACACACACATGTATATATAACTGAAGTAATATACGAGAGTTAATTGATAATTAATGTCCTCAAACGCCTAGCGTCGCAAATAATAGAGTAAGAAACATGTGTGAACACTTGTTATGTAGTATCTAAAATCTTATTCCAATGAGCTTAGTATCAATTTGTCGTATGACTGCATTGACGCAAAACATTCGTTAGTCATTAGTACTGCGTCGGTGTTCCATATAAAGCTGTTACCGGTTTGATTTGGTATTATTTACCCATTCACTCACTTTACAACGTATCAACTTTTCATGGGTTATATAAAGCCAAAATTTGCTTCGTTTCTAAATGTTTGATTGTAATCATAATTATATTCAATCTGGTGATTGAATATAATTATGATTTCTTTGTAAAACTTTCTCTATTTTATCTAAAAGATTTTTTGCACAGTTATATGATTGAAAGTATTCCTTACCAAACAGATATATTTTATACACAATTACATTGTTGAAATTTCTTAGATGAAGCTAGATAATTTTCTTCACTTTGGTATTCGAATTATTTTCATCTTTATTGTTCACCTGTTCCACCCGATGAATACTTCGGCCACCTTCAGCTATTTCATATCGAACCGACGAGATGAGATTGTTTTTATTCCGTTAGACATGATCGGGTACAAGTATCAAGCAATAGTAAGTATTCCTTATTAATTACCTTTTCTTGGGATTGAACATGCAACGTCCAGATGATTTAACTTTGAAGTACTTTAAAATAAACGCTAAATTCTGTTGCACTACGCGCAGGGGGTAATTAGAACAATCAACCCCCGTAGTTTGGTCCGATGTTCCGTATGGATTTCCGACTTCGACATGAAATACTTAAAGGACGCATCAGCCGAAATGTTGTGAATATAAAAATGAAGATGAAGACAATTACTCTAAAAGATTAAAAAAAAAACATAATTACATTGTTTAAATAAATATCCCATTTTATTATAATAGTTTGTTTACACCCAGTTGAATAGTTTAAATTGTTCCAACTAATAATTAATACACAATTTCATCATCATCATCATTATGTCGCATCTTTAACACGGATATCCCTGACCCTTTCTTGCCACCCTTCTCAATCGTCCATTGCTTCCGGCTAGTCCTCAGGGCTACATCCTGTATCAGCACAGAACTGCTGTAGGTAGGTTCTAGCTGGTCGTCCTGCCTTTGCTCGTCCATGGGAAGAGGTCCACAGGAGTATGTCACTTATGATTTCATCCTTACTTCTCCAGCAGTATCCTACATGTCTGGTTCGTTCAACTTTGATTGTTTTCGTCATGGGTGGTAAGTTGCCGTACAGTTGCTGCTTTGTGGGATGCTGCCTCCATGATTGGTTCAATATTGCTCGCAGCATTCAGGACAAAAATATATTCAAATTTAGAATATTTGAATATTCCTGGTAAAGAGCTCAATGTAAATAAAATCCAGAGAGAAAATACAGGGTGACCCTCCAACCCCCCAACCCCCACCAAAAAAAAACAGAACCCATAAACTTTTTTGTTACTTCTACGAAAATAAAGCAAAATAATTCTTATTTTGTACACTCGAACTTCTGGACATGTTTGTGAATACTATTGTCCCAATTTTTCATGCACAGAATCTACTTCATATCCCGAAAAAAAGAAAAGGCTAGAATTAAATTTATGAATTTCAGTCAGAAATATATGGGTTCTGTTTTTTTTTTTTTTTTTTTTTTGGAGGGGGGTCACCCTGTAATATAATTTCAAGAAAAAACCTAATATTCGGTCGCATTAGGATAATAAATCGGTTAGATGGAAATTAAGGTTCAATAAGCATATTCATTGGTTTTCTCATGAACGACTGAAAAAAATCAAACAGTCTTATGTAAACATTTTTGGAAATTGAAAAATAAGAGTTTAACCCCAGAAATTCAATGGAGTCTATTAAAAACATCTAATACTCCATCGAGCAGCTTTGATGGTGGATGTAATTTGTGTCAAGAAGAAAAGATACAACTCATGTTATACCCTGTACCCGGTAGCCTATTAAATCAGAGATGTGGGCATAGAAATAAACTTAGACTATAGTCAAAAATTTGGTATAGCATCAAAGTTAATATTAAACTATAATTTGTTATCGAGGCTTCGAGCTGACAAAGAAAAGAAGCAGAAGGTACCCCACAAAAACAATTACCGACGCCGATTACGCCGATGACATAGCGCTACCAGCAAATACGTTCAACCAAGCCGAAACACAACTGCATAGTTTGGAACGAACCACCGCAGGCATTGGCCTCCATGTCAATGCACACTAAACTGAATATATGTGCTTTAATCAAGCAGGCCATATTTCCACACGAGAAGGAACCTCTCTGAAACTGGTTGACAAATTCACCTACATAGGAAGCAGTGTCACATCAACCAAAAAAGACATCGACACGGGGCTAACGAAGGTATGGACAGCTATCGATAGACTATCGGTCATATGGAAATCAGACCTGACCGATAAAATGAAACGCAGTTTCTTCCCGGCAGTGGTCATGTCGATACTGCTGTATGGATGCACCACTTGGACGCTAACAAAACGGCTGGAGAAGAAGCTTGAACAAGTCCTGACGCCAACACCCAACAAGGCACCAACTGTACGGCCATCTGCTTACCATCACGAAAACTATCCAAGTTAGACGAACCAGACACGCAGGACACTGCTGGGGGAGCAGGGACGAACTCATAAGTGACGTACTCCTATCGACCGTCACATATAGCCGAGCTAAAGTAGGACGACCAGCTAGAACATACACACAGCAGCTGCGTGAGGATACGGGATGTAGCCCTGAAGACCTGCTGGAGGGGATGAACGCTAGGGAGAAGTGGCGAGAGAGGGTCAGGGATATCCGTGCTGGCGGCACGACATGATGATGATGATGATAATTTGTTAAATTGGTATAGATATTTTAACTTCTTTAACCAGCTCATTGGCCCAGTGAGTAGAGTGTTCGACAATGGTCCGGGAGACCTGGTTTCAATCCCAGGTCGCATCATACCAGAGACTTTAAAAAATGGTACTTGATACCTCCATGCTTAATACTCAGCAATAAAAGGCACGTATCAAGGGTAAAGTGGAGCAATCCTGGGAAATTAGTAGTGCCCTCCCCTACACCACAGTGTAGTAGCTATTGAAAAGGGAGCCTTCTGGTCGTCCTCGACTATGGTTGCTTTTATTCTGCCATGGGTCTTGGTACCTTTTTAAAGAAAAAATATCACATACTAAATTTAAAATCAATAATTTTGTCATAAATGTTTGAAATTTTGATATGTATTACTGTAACTGTTATTTTATCTGTCTTAATCTGAAACAGGAAGAGACCGGAAGTAGCCTTACATGCCTTAAGGCTAGTAAATTGGTGAAATGGTTTTCTTTCATCCCTCTCTTTTCTTTTCACTTTCTCTCTCTCCTGTCTGGTTGTGTTTTATTTTCTTGTTGGATCTAATGAAATCCCGTTAAAATTCTTTTGGAGTTTTGATTTATATCAATGCTCTTAACAGAATGGAAATAAATTGATTATCCTAATGTGGCCGAATATTGTTTTTTTCTTGAAATAATATATATGTATATATATATATATATATATATATATATATATATATATATACGAGGTGCATACGATAAGTTTCCAGACCTTTTTCGAATGGGCATTTAGAATTGTCGTAGACTCTTGAAAATTCACTATGTTATTGCTATACATTTTATGAGATGACTGACCAATTTTTATGATTTCAGCTTCAAAGAAAAAGCTACAGGAGAAATTGGAATACACCCTACTAAAACCTGATTGTCACAGCTGGTGAATTTCAAAAGTCCAATCTGACATTTGAGAAGAACAATATGCAATAAAATTCTGTTTTAAACTTAGAAAAAATGCCATAGAAACGTACGGAATACTTCAGACTGCTTTTGAAGCATCTTGCATAAATCGAGCATTAGGGTGTCTGTTAGGGATGATGAGAGGTGTAGAAAGAGTAAGGAAGTCAATACACCAGAGTTGATTGACCAAAGGGTTAGGGTTAGGGTTACTATGTTGAGGTTTTAAGGGAGTTCAGGAAGAGATTCCGTCGGAAGAGGTCAGCACTCTTCAAATCGGCTCAGTGGCATTTTCACCAGAAAAATACACCAGTCTACAACTCCATCCTTGTCATGGACTATTTGACCAAGATGGGCATCAAGACAGTTCCTCAGCCTCCCTATAGTCCAGACCTTGCTCCCTGTGACTTTTGGTTATTCCCTAAGCTCAGAGGCTATCGTTATGAGACAATTGAGGAGATGAAAGAGGCTGTGACGAAGGACATTGACACGCTCATACAAGAGGACTTCCTTGGGGCCTTCCAGAAGTTCTTGGAACAGTACAACAAGTGCATTGCAGCCGGAGGAAATTACTTCGAAGGGGACTAGAGTTTCATGTGTGTACTATCAATAAAAGTGCCCATACGAAAGAAGTCTGGAAACTTAAGGTATGCAAAGGTTAATATGCCATTAAAAACAAAGAAACTAAACCAAACCTAAAATCTTTAGAACGTTTTTCAAAAAAATATCGTCAGTAAATAAGAACAGACGAGTTAATAATTGGAGAATGAGATTTCGAAGGAGAGGAGGAAAAAGGAAATTAGAATTATAACTCCCTCAGTAACTCTAGCTAATTGGTGAGTTCTCCCTGCTTACAAAGAGTCGGTCTCGCCATATTGGTCGTAATACTTTCGTGAATATAGAGGAGTTTACGCTCTGACCTCGTTCAAGACAGAGAAGCATTCATCGAAATTACATTCACATTTTTTTTTCACTTATTAAATGGCGGACTCGAGAGTCTGTGAATGCCCGGATTGACTAACTTGCGTGTGATGTTGTATAGATCACTGGGTAGGCGTTGTTTGATTCTCATCTCTGATATTTGGATGGTTGTGCCTATTTATTCAGCCTTCCACTGACTCTTGAAACGATATGCAAGTAAACTTTTATATAAAATAGGGATTTCATCTCCGAACAAAAATCATTAATACCATGAGTCAAAACAATTGAAAAACAGGAAATGAGATTTTCTCAGTGAAGTTTTGCCTAATAATCCAAATCCAGGAATTCTTTATGTAAAACGGGTATTTAGAGGAACCAAACGTTATGTTGCTATTAAATTTAGCAATTTTGTTTACAATTTTTCTGAATGGTGTTTTAATATGATTCAGAATGTCCTTTTCCTATTATTCAAAATGACCTTTTTAACATTATTCAGAATGACCCTTTTCATATTTTCCAGAATGGCACTTTAGATAATATTTAGGAAAACCCTTTAAACATCATTCAGAAGGACCCTTTTAATATAATTCAGAATGACCTTTTTGATGTTTATTTTTCTGTATAGAGGAATTATATTGTGAATTGAATTACCATGACCAGAAAATCCGGCGAACACTTACGCATGACATACGAAAACACTGGGCGGCTTTTTTGAGCTTATTAAGTCTCATAAGCAGTGTATACCGTGATCTCCACCACTGGAAATCGAACCAGCGACCACAGATTGCAGAGCCGAAACTCTGCAACCGAGCCAACAGTTCATATCGCACACAAGTCAGTCCAAATTTCAGACTTTTTTTTATATTATTCAGAATGACCTTTTTCCTATTATGCAGATTTACCTTTTTCAGGTAATTACTTGAAATATACATCTCCATAATTTTCTTAAATTCCATTTATTATTTTCACTCAGAAAATAGTGCACAATGTGTATAGGTTTTTATTTGAGTGGTTTTTCTAGCTTGGGGAATAAAATAATCACAACTGAATTATAATTCAATTAAAGTGTAAAACGCTACAGACAAAAATAGTGTTGACCTTTGAATTCAAACCTGTTAAACTCCGCTTAAAAATTGACCTTGTGTCATATCCTGCCCGAGCGGAGGGGTTGGTAAATAGTACCTTTCAACTAAAACATCCAAATTTTTTCAAGATGAATTCAATCTATTAAATTCCTGGAAAATTATTTTTCTAGTTTTTCTGGAAATCTATAAAAGAATTACTGTGAAAGGGACCTAAAAGGCCCCAATAGAGACCCTGTTTATTTTCCGGTAGATTTTATGATTAAAATCAAAAGAGACATAGTTAGTATAAAGTTCCATTAATTCTACAAAAATATTTTCCGGAAATTGCGGATGTGTTTGAGGGCTATGATGAAGTTACATTTGCACGAATGCCAACAGTTTAGTCAAGAGAATCATTTGTGAATAAGCTAGATATATCAAAGGAACTCAGATATTCTGTATCGGAATTGCATTTAATTTGCACACAAGAGCTGAAAATTGGAAAAAATCTGGTTTGGTTTGGTTTCTTTGTTTAATGACATATCAACCTCTTTTAGAGGTTATTTAATGCCAAAACCATTCTCCTAGAAGAACAGTAGTGGTACTATTTAACCCATAGCTGGGAGGATAAGGGGGTTCGTACTTTCCCCAAGGGTATTTGCCCGAAAGTGAACGTAATAATGCGACTGGAATACGAACGCGCGTTCTACGATTCCGCAGTCCATCGCTTTAACGATTACACCACGAGGGCACCCCCACAGTAATCTGGACTGCAATAATCGGATTATATTTTCAAGACAGGATGACGGATATCAACTAACCATTAAGTCAGCTGATGGGTAGAATCCACCTACTACAAAATAACTATCAGTGAAAGATTAATATTCTGGATCTTAGATAATCCATGCATCCATGATTGAACGCCACTATATATATATATATATATATATATATATATATATATATATATATATATATATATATATATATATATATATATATATATATATATATATATATATATATATATATATATATATATTAACGTGGTGTAATGGTTATCGTCGGAGGGGAATGGAGACGGCGACTCGAGTTCAAATCCTGGACGAGACTGATTGGATTTCACATAGCACTAATACCCTTGGGAAAGGTATGAATCCAATTATTCTCCCTTCAGCAATGGATAAATAGTAGGACAGACTAGGTTCTTCACGCTTGGTAAGGCAACTAGTCTAGGAGAAGGAAAACTCTGAATTCAAACCTGTTCAACCCCGCTTAAAACTTGACCTTGAGTCATATCCTCCCCAAGCGGAGGGGTTGGTAAATATGATAAAGAGAGGAGAGAAACGGAGAAAGTGACAGAAACAGAGTGTATATGCACATATATATATATACACATATATATATGTTATCATTTATATATGCATCATACAACTATACATACATATTTGCATGCATATATATATAAATATATATATATATATATATATATATATATATATATATATATATATATATATATAACGATAAGCAGAAGGTCTCCTGGAATTGGAGGTTTAGATAAAATGATAAGAAACGCTCTCCGTGTCTTTTGAGAGTCTGTGTGTGAACACGTGTGTGTGTGTGTGTGTGTGTGTGTGTGTGTGTGTGCGTGCGTGTGTTGAATGAATGAAGGAGTGGATAGATGTGAGTGATACATCATCCATCTGTCAAGGTGTGTGTAAACTGATGCAATCAAGTATTGCCAAAAATTTTAGGAATGTTTTCAGAGAAAGATGAAAAAGGAGAAAGAAAGGAGGAAAAACAGTAAAATGAAAAGTGTAATGAAATGTCAAAGTGAATGGAAAAAATGAAAAAAAGAAAGAAGTCGTACTGAAAGGAAGAAAGACAGAAATTAGTGATGCTGAAAAAAAAGTCATGGTTTAAATGAAAACAGAAAAAAAGAAGTGAGTTTGAAAAAAAAAAAAAGTATTTAAAGAAAGAAAAAAATAATTTTGAAAAAAGGTAGTTGTATTTAAAGAGAGAAAGAAAGAATTTTGAAAAAGGAAGTCACATTTAAATAAATGAATAAATAAATAGATAAATGAAGAAAGCAAAAAATGAAATTTGGAAAAAGGAAGTCGTATTTAAAGAAAGAAAGAAACAAAGCGAGAAAGAAAGAATTTTTGGAAAAGGTAGTCGTAGTTAAAGATAGACAGAAAGAATAGAGGTTTAAAAAAGAAAGAGGGTTGGTAAAAGGAAGTCGTATTTAAAGAAAGAAAGAAAGAAAAAATGGTTGGAACAAGGAAGTCATATTTAAAGAAAGAAAGAAAGAAAGAAAGAAGGTAGGTAGGAAAAAGGAAGTCAAAATCAAAGAAAGAACGAAAGAATGTTGGAAAAACGAAGTCGTATTTAAAGAAAGATCGAAAGAAAGAAAAAAAGAAAAAGAAAGAATGGTCGGAAAAAGGAAGTCGTTTTTAAAGAAAGAAAGAAAGAAAGAAAGAAGGTTGGACAAAAGAAGTCGTATTTAAAGAAAGAAAGAAGGAAAGAAAGTTGGAAAAAGGTAGTCGTATTTAAAGAAAGAAAGAAAGAAAGAAAGAAAGAAAGAAAGACGGTTGGAAAAAAGTAGTCGTATTTAGAGAAAGAAAGAAAGAAAGAAAGAAAGAAAGCAAGAAAGAAAGAAAGAAAGAAAGAAAGAAAGAAGGTTGGAAAAAAGAAGTCGTATTTAAAGAAAGAAAGAATAAAAGAAGGTTGAAAAAGGAAGTCATATTTAAAGAAAAGTCATATTCAAAGAAAGAAAGAAAGAAAAAAAGAAGGTTGGAAAAAGGAAATCGTATTTAAAGAAAGAAAGAAAGAAAGAAGGTTGGAAAAAAAAGTCATATTTAAAGAAAGGTTGGAATTCAAAGAAAGAAAGAAAGAAAGATAGAAAGAAGGTTGGAAAAAGGAAGTCGTATTTAAAAAAAGGAAGAAAGAAAGATGGAAAAAAAGAAAGAAAGAAAAAAGGTTGGAAAAAGGAAGTCGTATTTAAAGAAAGAAAGAAAGAAAGAAAAAAAATAAGGTTGGAAAAAGGAAGTCGTATTTAAAGAAAGAAGGAAAGAAGGAAAGAAAGAACGAAAGAAGGTTGGAAAAAGGAAGTCATATTGAAAGAAAGAAAGAAAGAAAGAAAGAAGGAAGGTTGTAAAAAGGAAGTCGTATTTAAAGAAAGAATGATAGAAGATTGGAAAAGGGAAGTCGTATTTAAAGAAAGAAAGAAAGAAAGAAAAAAAGAAAGAAAGAACGAAAGAAAGAAGGTTGGAAAAAGAAGTCGTATTTAAAGAAAGAAAGGAAGAAGGAAAGAATAAAGGTTTGAAAAAGGAAGTCGTATTGAAAGAAAGAAAGAAAGAAAGAAAGAAAGAAAGAGGTTTGGAAAAGAAGTCGTATTTAAAGAAAGAAAGAAAGACAGAAAGAAAGCGAGAAAGAAAGAAAGAATAAAGTTTTGAAAAAGGAAGTCGTATTGAAAGAAAGAAAGAAAGAAACAAACAAACAAAAAAACAAAGAAAGAAAGAAAATGACAATAAGAAGCTGACAGTAACTATTGAAAGAAAGAAAGAAACAAACAAACAAAGAAGGTTGGAAAAAAGAAGTCATATTGAAACAAAGAAACAAAGAAAGAAACAAAGAAAGAAACAAAGAAAGAAAGAATAAAGTTTTGAAAAAGAAGTCGTATTGAAAGAAATAAAGAAAGAAAGAAACAAAGAAACAAACAAACAAAGAAGGTTGGAAAAAGGAAGTCGTATTGAAAGAAAGAAACAAAGAAAGAAAGAATAAAGTTTTGAAAAAGAAGTCGTATTGAAAGAAAGAAAGAAAGAAACAAACAAACAAACAAAGAAGGTTGGAAAAAGGAAGTCGTATTGAAAGAAAGAAACAAAGAAAGAAACAAAGAAAGAAAGAATAAAGTTTTGAAAAAGAAGTCGTATTTAAAGAAACAAAGAAAGAAAGAAACAAACAAACAAACAAACAAAGAAGGTTGGAAAAAGGAAGTCGTATTGAAAGAAAGAAACAAAGAAACAAAGAAAGAAACAAAGAAACAAAGTCGTATTGAAAGAAACAAACAAACAAACAAAGAAGATTGGAAAAAGGAAGTCGTATAAGAAATGAGAGACTGAAAATAAATAAATCATATTGAATAGAAGTAATAAAAATTAAAGAAATGAATAAAAAAAAATAAATGTGGCCAACTGAAGGAAAACAGGTTGTAATGAAAGAAGGCAATCAAGGAAGGCAGTATAGGACCTTTATTACAAAAAATCTCAAAGAGAGAATAAAAATGAAATAGGGTGAAGCAAACAATGTAAAAGATGAAAACACACAAAAATAATCAAATAAATAAAAATTAAAAAAAGATTTTTTAAAAAAAGAACAAAAAAAAAGTCTACCGCAGCGAAAATGAGGGACGAGAAAAGAAAGACACGGAAAGAATTAAATAAACTTCAATGGTAAAAACAAAAAGAGAGATAAACAATAGAAAAATGGCAACGTCAGTAAAAGATAAGAGAGACATATTCCAAAAGAAGGCTCCAGAATTATTTCTTGCCAAAAATTACGAGAGCATAATAAAGACAGAGAGAGAGAGAGAGAGAGAGAGAGAGAGAGAGAGAGAGAGAGAAAGAGAGAACGTGCATTATAAAACAGAAACGGATGGGAGATAGGTAGATAGAGAGAGAGAGAGAGAACGTGCATAACGAAACAGGAACGGAAGATAGATAGAGAGAGAGAGAGAGAGAATGAGAGTGAGAGAACGTGCATTATAAAACAGAAACGGATGGGAGATAGGTAGATAGAGAGAGAGAGAACGTGCATAACGAAACAGGAACGGAAGATAGATAGATAGATAGATAGATAGATAGAGAGAAAGAGAGAGAATGAGAGAGAGAGAACGTGCATTATAAAACAGAAACGGATGAGAGATAGGTAGATAGAGAGAGAGAGAACGTGCATAACAAAACAGGAACGGAAGATAGATAGATAGATAGATAGATAGAGAGAGAGAGAGAAAGAGAGAGAGAGAGAGAGAGAGAGAAAGAGAAAGTGAAACGAGCATAAAGAGGTATAATGGTTATTGTCGTAGGAAATGGACACGGCGACACGAGTTCATATCCTGGACGAGGCTAATTGCATTTCACATAGCACTAATACCCTTGGGAAAGGTATGAATCCAATTATTCTCCCTTCGGCTATGGGTAAATAGGAGGACAGACTGGGTTCTTCACTCTTGGTAAGGCAACTAGTCTAGGAGAAGGAAAACTCTGAATTCAAACCTGTTCAACTCCGCTTAAAACGTGACCTTGTGTCATATCCTCCCCAAGCGGAGGGGTTGGTAAATATGATAAAGAGAGGGGAGAAACGGAGAAAGTGACAGAAACAGAGTGGGGAGAGGGAGATAAGGGACACAAAAGAGAGAAAGAAACAGAGAGACGTGAAAAAAGAGAGAACATGAACGCTAAGGGTAGAGACAGATAATACAAATGAGAGAGAGAAGGAAAGAGAGAGAGAGAGAGAGAATGGACAGAAGAGAAAAACGTGCATAAAGCTGGGACCGCAACGGTTGGGAGTGTGAGAGAGAGACAACGTATATGAAGGAGAGAGAGTGAGAGAGAGAGAGAGAGATGTGCATAAAGAGAGAAAAGAAACAGAAGAGAGAGGTAGAAAAACAGAAAAATTAGAAAGAGAGAAAAAGAGAGAGAGAGAGAAAGAGAGAGAATGGGCATAAAGTAAGAACAGGAACGGAAAGGAGAGATAGAGAAGGACAAGGAGAGACAAAGAAAAAAGAGATATATATAGAGAGAAAGACATGGAGAGACAGAGAGAAAGAAAGAGAGAGAGAGAGAGGGAGGGAGAGAAATAGAGAGAGACAAAGGAAGAGAGAAGGAGAGAGAGAAAGACAGGGAAAGATATAGAGAACGACAAGGAGAGACATAGAGAGAGAAAGAAAGAGAGAGAAAGAGAGAGAAAAGCACAGTGAGAGACAGATTGAGAGGAAAAAAGAGTGAAAGAGTGAGAAAGAGGAGGAGAGGGAGAGATGTAGAGAGAGAAAGAGAGAGCGAGAAAGACAAGGAGAGCCAGAGAGAGAGAGAGAGAGAGAGAGAGAGAGAGAGTTTCAACCGGTAAGGAAGAATTAAGAAAAATAAAATATAAAATAAAATACGAAAAAGAAGAAAAGATAAAAGAAGGAATGGATCAGGAAAAGTTGCTATGACTATCTTGGAAAAGGTTATCAGGGGTTAGCAACAATTATGGGTCATACAATGTTCAGGGTGAGCGTGGTTGAGCACGTACGGAATTAGGGAGATGAGGAACAGCTGGCTGTTTTATGAAGAGAGAAAATGCCTTCTTGCTATCTCGGAAAAAGAAGATGGCGTTTCATATGCACACCCGATAAGAATTTGCCTCGTTGGTGAGTGAATGGCTATTTGCATGAGTAGAAAATCTTTACGCGCCAATTCTAGTAATACCATCTAACATTACTCATGCAAAAGAAGAAGAAAAAGAGACCAGAACGTGAAAAAGAATTTTACACAGTTTAGTTATTTAATGGCATATCAACCTTTGTAGGTTATTTAATACCAAATCCATCCTTCAAGAAAAAACAGTAGTGGTGCATACCTTTCCCAGGAGCATTTTTCCAGAAAGTGAACATAACAGCGCGACTAGGGTTCGAACTCGCTTTCTACGATTCTGCAGTCCATCGCTTTAACCATTACACCACGAGGACACCTCAAAGAACAACTTTTAAGAAGAAAAAACAAGACCGTGAAAAAGTAGAAGTAGGAAAATAGGGAAAAAAGAAGACAGCGATAGCGAAAATGAAGTGAATAAGGGAATGAAGAAGAAAAAGAAGGAAAATACTTGAAAAACAAAAAGAGACATGACGAAAATGTAGAGGTTGGTTGGTTGGGTTTTAATTTAAATCAAACTTTGTAGGTTATTTAACGCCAAATCTATTTTTATACAAACTGTCAGTTCTATTTCAAACAAGTCAATTTGGTATGAGTAGATAGTTTAATTGTCAAAAACATTTCCATTTCAAGCTATTCATTTTAGTCAAACAGTTCTATTTCAAACAATTCAGCTTAGCGTAATTTCAGTTTCAATGTCAAAATAGTTCTATTTCAAGCAATTCAGTTTGCCATAAATACGCAGTTTAAATGTAAGTACACATTCTAATTGTCAAAAAAAATTCTATTTGGAGCTGTTCAGTTAAGTCAAATAGATCTAATTCAAACAATTCAGTTTAGCACAAGTACGCAGTTTAGTTCTATTTGACACATAGACAGGACCATATCAGATGCTATCACTTCTGGCCAGAGTAGACCGGGGAGCGATGACGATTAAGGGGTGTTCCTCATTCCCCAAAGCTCCAGCATTACTGGAATCTTACCACCACATGATACGTATAGCTATAATCACCAGTTTGCCCAGTCGGCTGGGGCTCTAGAATACACTGAGTGCATCTCTGCAGACGGGTAAGACCCCACAATGAGTGTCCTGGATATGATACTAAACAATCTGATGGTGAGGTTCTAGTGATGCTAGGGCTGTAGGGAACGCTGAGCACCCCTTTATTGCCAATGATCCCAGGTCCACCATGACCCGGCGTGGTAACATCTGATAGGGCCCTATCTATAGGTTAAAAAGAACTAACGTTATACTTATGCTATGTTTGACTAAACTGAATAGCTTGAAATAGAAATGTTTTTGACAATTAAACCGTACTTACATTTAAACTGCGTATTTATGCTAAAACTGAATTATTTGATTTTTGACATTGAAACTGTACTTACGCTAAACTGAATGATTTAATATAGAACTGTTTTGACATTTAACTGTGAGTAAAAAAAATCTGTACTTATACTTAGCTGAATTAGAACTGCTTGACTAGACTTGTAATAGAAATGTTTTTTCACAATTAAACTGTACTTACATTTAAACTGCGTACTTATGCTAAACTGAATTGTTTGAAATAGAACTATTTTCTTAAAAATTGATTTGTTAACTAACCTATAAAGATTGATATGCCATAAAACCTAAACGACCAACCAACCTATAATCACCAGTGAGGAATTGTATATAAAACTCTCTTCTATCTTTGATTGAGGAAGAACTGAGTGGAAACAAAAGCTATTTAGATTTAATCGTTAGGATATAAGTAGTTGTTTTTGGTGGTGGTGGTGGTGGCGACCGTAGTCGAGGGCAACCAGAAGGCTCCCTTTTCCATAGCTGCTACACCGAGGTGTAGGGAAAGGCGCTAATGCTTTCCCTGGATGGCTCCACTTTACCGTTGATACGCACCGTATATTGCTGAGTGTTAAACAAGGAGGTATCAAGTACCATTTTTAAAGTCTCTGGTATGACGTGACCTGGGATTGAACACAGGTCTCCCGGACAATTGGCGAACACTCTACCCACTAGGCCAATGAGCTTAGTTTGATCACAGATCTGAGAAATAAACATTCTTATATCATCAGAACTAAGAGTAATCAGTGACACCAGAAGAAACAGTTTTGAACAATAACTCATGTTTATTTGAGTTTAGTTCATTTTTATTGTTATTGCCATGAGATGGTTGGTTTTGGCTCGGTTTCTCTATTAAATGGTATATTAACTTTCGTGGAGATTTGAGGCCAAATAAATTTTTATACAAGAAAAGCAGTGATACGATTTTAGCTGGGGCAACGGCTGGGATATATATTAAGCTTTTCTCTTAAAGAAAGAAAGAAAGAAAGAAAGAAGCAAGCATTCAATGAAAAAGACATTATGAAAGAAAGAATATAACATAAAAAAAGGAAATATTATCAAAACAAAAGAAAGAAAGAAAGAAAGAAAGAAAGAAAGAATATATCAACAGAAAATACAAATTATTTAATGGGAAAGAGTAAGAGAGAAATAAAAGAACAAACAAACGAGGAGACATTCTTGCTGAAAAAATAGATCGATAGAAAGTAAGATGATTATTTCAAAAGAAAGAAAGAAAAAAAAAGAAAGAAAGAAAGAAAGAAAGAAAGAAAGAAAAAGACATTCGGAGAGAAAGAATGTGAGAATAGAAAATAAAAATTACGAAATAAAAAGAAAGAAAGAAAGAAAGAAAGAAAGAAAGAAAGAAAGAAAGAAAAAGACATTCGGAGAGAAAAAATGTGAGAATAGAAAATAAAAATTACGAAATCAAAAGAAAGAAAGAAAGAAAGAAAGAAAGAAAAAGACATTCGGAGAGAAAAAATGTGAGAATAGAAAATAAAAATTACGAAATCAAAAGAAAGAAAGAAAGAAAGAAAGACGATAAGAACATGAAATAGAATTTATTAAATCAGGAGAAAAATTTCCGATTTTTAGATGACATTATTTAAATTATAAGAGCGGAAAGCACTTTAAAAAATTTCACCCCCCCCCAACACACGTGTATGTGGGGTGTGTGGATTTGTGAACATATATATATATATATATATATATATATATATATATATACTGAAAAATTCATCTACTCTTTGAATATCTTCATAGTACCTTTTGAATTTTCACTTTCAATTTCCTTCCGATTTTCTTTGCTTCCTCTTATACATTTTTTTTTTCCTGAAACATTTTCTTACCTCCTTCGCTTAATGTTAACATGTAAGGCATACAAGATTCAAATCAATTCTCAAATCCATTGTATTTATGGAGTCTCCATACACAATGCTTGACGGGTATTAGTGAATCATCTGCACGAAGAACAAGCAAATTGCAACTTCTAAATCGACGCCATTTTATTTATTCTTTTTTTTTAGCAATTTTTTAAAGCATTTACTTTCAGTTTATTAAGAATTCAGATCAGTTTGAAAAGAAGGATCAGATTGCAGGTCACAATTCCTCGGGGATGCTGAGCCAGAGGGTTAGAAGAAGGAAAGAAAGAAAGAAAGAAAGAAGATAAAGAGGTTAGGAAGACGGAACTCTTATTGAAAAGACGAAAAGTAAGAAAGAAGTCTCATTGAACAGAAAGAAAGAAAGAAAGAAAGAACATTGAAAGAAAGAAAGAACATTGAAAAGACGAAATGAAAGAAAAAAAAAAGAAGAAGACTCATTGAATAGAAAGAAAGAAAGAAAGAAAGAAAGAACATTGAAAGAAAGAAAGAACATTGAAAAGACGAAATGAAAGAAAAAAAAAAGAAGAAGACTCATTGAATAGAAAGAAAGAAAGAAAGAAAGAAAGAAAGGTGCTGCCTAGCTGATGGAATATTTGTTGGAAAAAAAGAAAACTGAAAGAAAGGTCAAATATGTGAATATTAAAAATGAAAGTGGCATGGTGAAATGGGAGGGAAAAAAGATATAAAGAAATGAACCAGTAGAAAAAGACAATTTTGGGCCAATTAAGTAATATATATATATATATATATATATATATATATATATATATATATATATATATATATCAGTGAACGTCTCACTTGAAATCGGTAAAAAAGAAAATGAGATACTTATGAAAAAGATGATTCGGAAGCATCTTTCTCGCTAGAAGCGAAAGAGTAAAATTGGCCCAGTAGCATGTACAAAATGAACGGTTTTCAAGTAAGTGATCTGTCAGTTTCAAATCTCAATGGTATTTAGACTCTCGTTACACATCTCGCTTTTAACGACGAGATTTTGGAATGAGAAAGAACAGAAAGGAGAAAAAAAATGAAAAATTAAAGAAAAGAAAAAATAATCGCCTAGGAAAAAAAAAAAGTTTCAATTTATGGGTGCTGGGGAAAAATTTGGAACCAAGAACGTAAAAGTCCACAAAAGTAAATCAAACTACTACAACTAGTTGTACTACTACTACTACTATTTGTGATTTTACAACAACAACTACTACAAATACTTACACCACTACAAACTGTACTACTACTAATACTAGGATTTCTACACGTACTTTTACTACTACTACTACTACTACTACTACTACTACTACTAAAACTTCTACATCTTGTAAAACAATACTAATGCTTCTACTACTTGTAATACTACTACAATTACTGCTACCACTACTTGTACTTCCACTAGTACAACTACTAGTAATCATACTACTACTTGTACTTCTACAAAAACCACTACTACAACTACTTATACCTATACTACTACAACTAATACTTATCTACTACTACAACTACTACTACTTAAACTATAAATACTACTCCTACTTGAACTACTACTACTATTACCTGTACTATTAATACTACTATTAATTTTATTATTACCACAATTAATACTGCTACTTGTACTTCTACAACTACTACTTGTACTTGTACAGCTACTACTTCTACTTCTACTACAAGTAGTAATAGTTGTCGTACAACTACATTTGTACTTATACTACAACTATTACTACTACCACTACTACTTGTACCTCTACAATTACAATAACTACTACCATCTGCCATTGTACTACTACTGCTACTACCACTTTACCTCGACTACTACAACTACTACTACCTACTTACTTGTACTACTATTACTACTACTTCTACCTCTACAATTACAACTACTACTACCATCTGTACTTGTACTACTACCGCTACTACTACTTTTACCTCTACTACTACAACTACTACTACCTATTGTACTTTTAATACTACTGCTACTACTACTTGTACCTCTACAATTACAACTACTACTACCATCTGTACTTGTACTACTACCGCTACTACTACTTTTACCCCTACTACTACAACTACTACTACCTATTGTACTTTTACTACTACTGCTACTACTACTTGTACCTCTAAAATTACAACTACTACTACCAACTTTACTTGTACTACTACTGCTACTACTACTTTACTACTACTACTACTACTACAAGTCAACACTAACAACAAATGTACTGCCTGAAATAATGGAAGAAAGAATGAGAAATGTCATTGCACAGCGGCCATGACTTTTTGCATCATAGCGTAGAATTGTGAACATCCTACGTTTGTGATTGAGGCTTATTTGAAAAAAATGGTGATTCTATCGTGGCAACGCAGAATTCTGATTACTTCCTCTACGGATACCTGCAGTCTTTAAATGTCGGCTGCTGACAACTAGCGAACTGAAAAGATTTTATTTGTCATAAAATCGCTGCAAGGCCGGTGGAGATGCCTGGGAGAGAGTGGCAGAAGTTCAGGGTGAGACTGCAGGTGTATATTTGCTGGTGAGAGCAAGGATTTGGATGATGCATTCTTTAAAAGTTAGAGATGGTAAAAAGAAAACAAATTACTAAACACTGTTGAGACAAAAAATATATTTTCTATAGAATCTATGATATATTCGTATATTTGAATTTATACTTCGAGAATTCCTTCTACGGGACATTATAGATAGATAGATAGATAGATAGATATATTCAGTGTACAGAATTTAATCAAAGCAATAAAAAGACCAATGATAGGAGTAAAAACATAAGCAACAACAAAAAGGTGACAACTGATAAGCTTGCTTGACCCCAATTTTTTGCTTTTTATATTTTTAGTCTCTTGAATGATACTTTTGGTCCTTTTATTGCTTTAATATATATATATATATATATATATATATATATATATATATATATATATATATATAAGTGTGTGTTAGTTTGTTTACCGAAACCTCCACACAAGCAAGATGCGTCGCAAAGTCAATTTTTAAATAGTGTTTTATAGGTTTACATTCTGATTTTCCTTCTCTTAGTCTAGTTGACATACAAAGATTGATGGGCCTAGTCTGCCCAACTATTTACCCGTACTTGTAGAGAGAATAATTGGAATCACACCTTTCCCAAGGGTATTAACCATATGAGAAATGCTAATAGTCTAGTCTAGGATTTGAACTCGTGTCACGTATCAATTTCTAACGCCTGCTATATATATATATACATATATATAGTATAAAAATGCGAAATTACGAATTTTAGAAGTATGAAAATCAGTGTCATATATAGCCATTATCATATTTACCAACCCCTCCGCTGGGGCAGGATATGACACAAGGTCGAATTTTAAGCGGAGTTTAGCAGGTTTGAATTTAGAGTATTCCTTCTCCTAGACTAGTAGCCTCACCAAGGCTAAAGGACCCAGTCTGTCCTACTATTTACCCATAGCTGGAGGGAGAATAATTGGATTCATACCTTTACTAAGGGTATTAGTGCTATGTGAAATTCAATCACTCTCGTCCAAGATTTGAACTCGTGTCGTCGTGTCCATTTTCCTACGACGATAACCATTACACTACGGGCACCTCCAATTCATATAGCCATTATAGCCCTTTTAACTTTTGGTGAATATTCTCTGAGAGAGATTTTTAAATGAGATTCTACGGATGTTTTTTTATACGCACTGTATCTTCTTTTTTACAGTTTGTATATTGTTATACTGCATACATTTATCGATTTATATTTTTATCATTTTCCCAAGCAGCGGTCGTGTCACTTCTACTATATGGATGCACCACATGAACACTGTTGCCCAGTTTGTTAGGGGTGTAGAATACACTGACTGCTTTTCTGCAGAGGAGTAAGACGCCCCACCAACGAGTGTCCGGATGTAACACTAAAAAATTAGATGGTGAGGTTCCAATAATTCTGGAGCTTTGAGGCATGCGGGGTACTTTTTCATTGCCATCGCTCCCATGTCTACTCTGATTCAGAATGGTAGCACCTGATATGGTCCTATCTATGGGTCAAAATGAATTAGAAATAAATGAGATAGAACTGTTTTGACGGCGTAATTTATTTAAACTGTATACTTATGCTAAACTGAATTGTTTAATATAGAACTGTTTTGACATTTAACTGTATGTAAACAAAAACCATACTTATACTAAACCGAATTGTCTGAAATAGAACTGCTTGATTAAACTGAATAGCTTGAAATAGAAATGCTTTGTACAATTAAATTGTGAACTTATGCTAAACTGAATTGTTTGAAATAGAACTTTTTATTTGCATAATGATATATTTGACATTAAATAACCTACAAAGGTTGATATACGTGGTGCATTCAATAAGTTTCCAGTCTCTTTTTGAACATGCATTTAGAATTGTTGCAGACACTTTAAAATTCAGTAAGTTATTGCTATACATCTTATAAGATGACAGACCAATTTTTTATGATTTCATCTTCAAATGAACAGCTACAGCAGGAATTGGAATACACCCTATTAAAGCCTGATTGTCACAGTTGGTGAATTTCAAAAATGCCATCTGGACTTTAGAAGAACGATATGCAATAAAATTCTGTTTTAAACTTGGAAAAATGCCATGCGATGAAAGCTAGATCTACTGCTATGACCCAGTGACCAAGAGATAGGGTTCCCAGTGGAAGCATGCTGGCTCTCCCGGACACAAGAAGGCCAGAGCAAATCCACCCACAAACTTTTGACGATCCCTTTTTTGACAGCATTGACATGATCTACATGCATTGGGTTCCCACTGGACAGACAGGCAACAAGAAATACTATGTTGAGGTTTATGGGAGTTCAGGAAGAGATTCCGTTGGAAGAGACCAGCACTCTTCAAATCGGGTCAGTGGCATTTCCACCAGGACAATGCACTAGTCCACATCTCCATCCTTGTCACAGACTATTTGACCAAGATTAGCATCAGGACAGTTCCACACCCTCCCTACAGTCCAGACCTTGGTCCCTGTGACTTTTGGTTATTCCTTAAGCTCAGTGGATGTCGTTATGAGACAATTGAGGAGATGAAAGAGGCTGTGACGAAGGTCATTGACACGCTCACACAAGAGGACTTCGATGGGGCTTTCCAAAAGTTGTTGGAACGGTACAACAAGGGCATTGCAGCCAGAGGAGATTACTTCCAAGGGGAGTAGAGTTTCATGAGTGTACTATCAATAAAAGTGCCCATACGAAAAAATTCTATAAACTTATCTAATTATCCTCGTACCATAAAACCCCAACAAATAAACAAATATGGTCGCTGACAAAGCTTATGAAGTAAAAGCTTGATGGGAATTGCACTAGAATGTTACGAGCTATATTGACCAAATCCTGGTAGCAACATCCCACAAAACAGTTGCTATACGGCCATATAACACCCACCTCTAAAACCATCCAAATAAAACCGACAAGATATGTAGGACACTACAGGAGAAATAAGAACGATCTCATATGCAACGTTCTCCTATGGACCCCTTCACGTGGACATGCAAGTGTAGGACGATTAAGAAGAACTCATCAATAACAACTTGGTACAGACAAAAGATGTAGTCTAGAAGATCTACTAGAAGCGATAGATGATAGGGACGAATGGTGAGAATCAGAGTAATCCGTGCTAATAGGATGTCATGATGATGATGATTATATATACCGGATATATTAATACACCGGACATCGGCCTAACGGTTAGAGTGTTTGCCAATGGCCCGGGAGACCTGCGTTCAGGTCGAGTCATACCAAAGACTTTAAAAATGGTACTTGATGTCTCCTTGCTTAACACTCAGCATTGTAAGGTACGGATCAAGGGTAAAGTGGAGCAATCCAGAGAAAAGAGTACCGCCCTCCCCTACACCTTGGTGTAGTAGCTATAAAAAAGGGAGCCTTCGGGTCACCCTCGACTATGGTCGCCAACTTTACTTTTTATATATATCAAATTGATGGAATTTACTGTCTGATGTTAGTATAAACAAATTCAAATTTATTCTGAGATTATTTTAATCGCAGCTGAATAAAAAATATTTATTTTCTAAATGATTTTATATTCTAAATGATTTTATATCACTTCTTTCAGAATTTGATTTGAAAGTCATATGTCCCTAATCATAAACATGAAAAAGAAGTTTGGCGTTTATCTTTTTTGTGGGGGGGGGGATTCTCGTCCACATGTTATCCGGAGGATACTGCAGAAGCTCTCTAACTTGGGATATGAAACTTTACCGCATCCACCATATGCCCGGATGTCTCACCTACTATATGTCTTAATGTGTCACCCACCAACTCCCAATTTTGTAAGCACCTGGACACTTTTTTTACGCCGAAATCATCTATAAAGAGTGGCATAAACCGTATTTAAAGATTTCTTGACATCAAACCCCTCAGAATGTAATTGTACAGGCATAAATAACCTTGTGAATGGATGACAGATATTAATAGATATTCAGGGATCATATTTTGACTGAATAAAACACGGTTTAAATTCAATAATTCGGGAATAAATGTTTTTATCCTAAATCGGGTTTCATCTACCGAGCAATCACATATAATGCAGAAAATTTTCTCTGATTGAGATATAACCAGTTCTCCCAATCAAGGCAAGAAATTAGACCAAGTGTAAAATAATTCAAATGATAATCAATTATATTATTTTATTGATAATTGATTATATTAATTATTTTATCAATTAGTTTGGTCAGGTAATGAATTTTTCAGGGATATTTTAGTTTAATTGTACGCAGCGCCACACGAGTCTAAAAATATGAAACTGGTTCCTATCACATCACTCCGGAACCCAAATATAAATGAAATACATTTGCGTCATGTCACAGTTTGAGGAAAAATAAAACAAAAAAAGTTAGGGACACGTGTGACGATTATAAGGATTTGATGCAACGATTTGGTGAAATATCGTCATACTAATGAAGTAATTAATTTTAGAATATATAAAATTTAGTGAACTTAAAAATTAGTCAGTTTAAACCCACAGAGCAGTTAAGTTAGTTGGTGTTAGACGTTGGTACAAATCGGTCAGTTTGGTGGATTGTCTCTTTATGTCTGCTAGGTTCGGGTTCGTTTATAGATCCTTACGATCTCTCTCTCTCTCTCTCTCTCTCTCTCTCTCTCTCTCTCTCTCTCTCTCTCTCTCTCTCTCTCTTGTGCTTCGATGACTGCTAGGAATATGTATGAAGTCGGAATGATAAACACTTTCGTATTTGGAATACCTTAGTCGCCTTGTGTTTCAAGAGGTGTAACATCAATTGATGTTCGAGACGCTCTGTCATGGTGTTGCACTCTTCACTTTAGGTACTGTGCATTCAGCAGACCTCATTTGGTACCGTGAAAAACATTTGGTAAGGTGACAAGCATAGCATTACATTGGGTACCGTGGCAAGCATAGTACCACAATTGATACAGTGACAAGCCACATTTGGTACTGTGAAAAGCATAGCATCACGCTTAGTACTAAGACAAACATAGTACCACATTTGGTAATGTTAGTGGTATTGCAATTTTCATGGGTTATTTAATGCCAAGCCATCCTTGAAGAAAATGGAAAGTGGTGCTACTTGACCCAGAGCCGGGGAGATAATGGGGTTCATGCCTTTCCCGAGGGTATTTACCCGAAAGGGAACGTAATAGCACGATTGGAGTTCGAACCTGCTAAGTTTGAAGCCAAAATCCAGCACTTAAGCCATTACGCCAATTAGTGACCCAGTTGGCTGGGGCTATAGAATACACCGACCGTATCTCTGCAGAAAGGTCAAACTCCCAACTCATATCCTAGATATGAAACTAAACGATCTAATGCTGAGGCTACAATAATGCTGGAGCTTTAGGTAATGTTGAGTACCCCCTCATTGCCATCACTCCAAGGTCAACTCTGGCCCAGAGTGGTAACACCTGATAGGCTCCAATCTAAGGATCAAATAGAACTGTTTTCTATTTACACTTTATACTTATTCAAAAGTGAATTGTTTGAAATATAACTGTTTGTACATTTAACTGTGTGAAAACAAAATTACAGTGTATTTATGCTGAACTGAATTGTTTGAAATAGAATTATTTAATCATATAACTGTGTGTAAACCAATGACTGATGTTTTATTGAATTATTAGTGCTAAATAACAATACTTGAAAATACTAAACTGTGTGAAAACAAATTATTAATAGTAAATAGAATTATTTGTATTGGATAGAAATGAATGAAACCATTTTACTGTTAGAAAAAGAATGAGGTCCGGCTCGTTTTAAAATGCTATCAACGAAACGTGCTTCGAAATTGTCATGTACTTGGAAAAGGGCAGAAAATAAGCAAGAAAACCACATATTAAGAAAGAAGAATAAAGGTTATTGTAAAACAAATAATAACAATACAATGTCGCTGGTATATCTCTTGCTACCAACTCTCTGAGTGGATACAGTCAAATATTATAGCCAAATGGGAAGAGTCATTGTGTATTGAAAAGGGGATAATACCACAACAGAAATCATTTATATTCAATATATTCGTATAGAAAGGATTTGGTATTAAATAACCAACAATGGTTGATATGCCATAAAACCAAACTCAACCAACGCCAATTAGATATGAGGAACATAGATTGATACATACATACATACATACATACATACATACATACATACATACATACATACATATTATTAATGTTTCGTCGTTTGTATTTGCGTGTTTTCTGTCGCTATTTATTTATTTTCGCCCATGGGATATCCTTTTTCCTGGCTTCAGCGATGTTGATATTTTTTCTCTGTGATCCAAAGCACTTAGATAATGATTCTATCTCACTTGACAATCTTTCGAGCTCATAAAATTTGATTCACTTGACGTAAACGACAACGTCACATAAAAAATGTGAAGAAGAAAAAAAGAAAAGAAAATCAAAGCGTCAATAGCTATCGTTAGTTTTTGTTTTTGTTTTTGCTTTTTTTTCTGTCCTTTTTTTTTTTTCGGGAGAAAGAGGGTGTATGTTTCTCACAGGATGATCTGATCTCAACAGATGATTTTGTGACATGAAGTTAATCAAGCAGTACATTTGAAATATCAGTGAAGTGTAAAATATGTTCCCAACCGGAAACCGCATTAAGGGTGAGGAGAATTTTCAAATTTCTGATCGTCTTTATTATATTTTATTTTACTTTGGTCGTCATTGTTTTTCGTTTTTGCTTTTTTTTTCTGTTTCTTTTCATTAGTTATCAACTAATTTGTTTATTTTTACTTCTTCAAAGATTTTCGCAAATGTTTTTTTACAGGTGTCTGAATGACAGTAATTCTCCTCAGCTCACAAGGACTCTCCAAAGTAGCAAAATCGACTTTAGCAATGCACTGTTCTCGATGTCAAATGGCCTAGGGCTATTTTTTGTCAGGAGGATCGGGAATCACGTTTAATGTAGGCTCCTATTTCTTTGGTGTAACTGTTTCTCGTAAAATTGTTTTTTGCACATGGTTTTATAGACAACGAATTATTTTTAATCAGATCTATTTGACCCATAGATATGATCCTTAAAATCACTACCACTCTGAATTAAAGTAAACCTTGATGTAAGAGTATAGAAGGAGTACTTGGCATTCCCAGGAATGGGGCCTCAACATCAAATGCAATTTTGCGTCAACCCCAGGACACACTTTTTAAGGGTTGGTCTTCCCCCTCTGAAAGGTTATAGCCAGAAAAGTTTGGTTTTATGGCATATCAACCATTGTAGGTTATTTAATGCCAAATTCTCTTTATACATATATATTGAATATATATGATTTGGTTTGGTCTTATGGCATATCAACCATTGTAGGTTATTTAATGCCACATCCTCTTTATACATATATATTAAATATATATGGTTTGGTTTGGTTTGGTCTTATGGCATATCAACCATTGTAGGTTATTTAATGCCAAATCCTCTTTATACATATATACTAAATATATATGATTTGGTTTAGTTTGGTTTTACGGCATGTCAATCATTGGAGGTCATTTAATGCCAAATCCAGTTTGTTCATATATATTTGATAAATGAATTGTAAACATAAGTCAACAAAGTTAAATAGTTCCAAGTAATTCTACGAATCATTAACAGTTCAATTATATATCAGTCATTTGTTTACAGACAGTTAAATGATCGAACAGTTCTATTTCAAACAATTCAATTAACATTAGTCATTTGTATGCACTCAGTTTAATATCAAACAGTTTTATTTGACCAATAGATGGGACCCTATCAAATTCTACCACTCCGGGCCAGAGTTGACCAAGGAGCAATGGTAGTGAAGGGGTACTCCGCATTCCTGAAGTTCCAGTATTACTGGAGGCTCACCAACAGATTGTTTAATGTCCAATCCAGGAAACATGTTGGGGTGTGGATCTTACTCCTCAGCATAGATGCAGTTAGTGTATTCTACAGCCCCACCCAATTGAGCAAGTATATATAGAGTGTCTCAATATACATGGGACCCATGCAACTACTAATAACTGTATTGATAATAATGTTTTTTTTTGTTTTTTTTTCAAATTTGAAAATATTTACTTTTACAACCGTTGACCTTCGATCACAATGCCTTTGACTGCAAAGGAAAGAATATTTTGCGTCACTACTTATTTGGAGACAAAATCATTCAAAACTGTCTTAAAATAGATGCAACCCATTAATAGGATAATGTTTTATTACTTTATTTTAATAGCTCTATCATTAATATTGAGCACTCTAATATCACCACAAAAATTGATCCAACATTGAATGATCAAGTGAGCTAGTAATAACCATAAACTATTACAATATATATATATATATGTGTGTGTGTGTGTGTGTGTGTGTGTGTGTGTGTGCTAATCGGGGCTAGGTGGCAAAGTGGAAAATCATTTCGATAAGGATTATTCTGCTTTTGTTTGGGGCTCAAGAATACACTGACTGCTTCTCTGCAGAGGTAAGACCCCCACCTACCAACGAGTGTCCTGATATGACTCTAAACGGTCTAATGGTGAGGGTCCAGTGATGTTGGGGCTTTGGGGAATGCGGAGCATCCCTTCGTTGCCATTGCTCCTAGGTCCCCTGTGGCCCGGAGTGGTAGCCCCTGATAAGGATCCTATCTATGGTTTAAATAGAACTAAAATGCATACTTATGCTGAACTGAATTGTTTGAATTAGAAGTTTGACAAAACTGAATAGTTTGAATAGGAAATGTTTTGACAATTAAAATGTGTACTTACATTTAAACTATGTACTTATGCTAAACTCTATTGCTTGCAATATACCTATTTTTTACATTGAAACTGTACTTATGCAAAACTGAATTGTTTAATATAGAACTGTTTTGACATTCAATTGTGTATGAACAAAATGTTTTCTTATACTAAAATGAATTCGCTGAATTAGAACTGTTTGAGTAAACTGAATAGCTTCAAATAGAAATATTTTAACAATTAAACTGTGTACTCATGCTAAACTGAATTGTTTGAAATAGAGCTGACTATTTGCATAAAAATAGATCTGACATTAAATAACTTACAAATGTTGATAAAACCCAACCAACCAAGCAACCAACCAACCATCTATTTTGTTTCGTAAGCAATCCTGATTTCAAAACTCCAAGAAAACCAGTTTTCTTGAAGTCATTCGCACTCGCTAGCCTCCGTTTTCCATCTGGGCTATTGTGACATCTCTGAGTGACACGTCCGCTCTGCGCACGCGCGTGAACACCTATGTTAATGTTGCGCCTAACTAACCCATGTGCTGAGCCGAAAGATTCTCAGCCTAACTAAACCCAAAGGCATAAACCGAAATCCCTCGGCCATTATATTACATGTTGATGACCCAAGATCGTGGCAGAAAGTATAACAATTAGTAATGTGAGTTTCAACAATCAATTACCGGCGGATACTATGTAATCAATTTGGCAACTGGAAAGGACATATGCAAAAATGTGGAGAAACATAGGTGTATATTATTCAATGAAATATATATACACATATATAGTCTGTCATCCACAGACAGACTGTTTCGTTCTATCAGAACTCTTCAGTGTGGCTAGACACGCAGGACGCTCGAAGCCGGGATCGAAACCCGTCCAACCAAGCAGACCACGTTGGCTAAGGGAATTTTAAGGTATTTTTATTTTTAGAAACAGCAGCAGCAGCCTTTGTTTACATTTTTTTTTATTATACCCTATCGGCTACCAGAGTGCTCAAATCTTTCGAAGAGCTTTGCATTACGCTAGCGGTGGCCGACAATTCCTTCGCCAGAGAGCTCAACCCCCATATATATATTGGATAAAGATTCAAATTGTTGAATAAAGTTCCGATATAAAAATTGATAAATTTCTATTTCTTTAAATTAAGTGAAGAGTTTGCTGAAAAACAGAAATTAGCATGTCTTTTCTGGTTGCAAAGATAATATTAGTCAGAACTTTAATATTTTTAATTGATTTCGTTAAGATTCGTCAATGAAATAAAGCAGTTCCTGTAGGCTAAACAAAAGGGACATATTTTGACTGTGTAAAACATCTCATGATGAGAGAAAAAGGCGTTAAAAGTATATTCGACTACTGCTGATATTTTCATCTGTAAGATTTGGCTGACTTATTAGTTTTAATAAATATTTGTAAACATTAACATAACCATTCAATTTTTAGATAGTTAAGTGATGTTGAAATTAAATGTATTCTTGACAGAAAAAATGTTTTATTTTCACTAAAATGATCCGAAAGGAGTAAGTACAAAATAATTCCATTCTTACAAAGGAAAAATCTATTTTTTCGGTTATTTATCGATAGAGGTAGGCTTCAAATAAGATTTTTAAAAGTTGATCCTATGTAATTTTTGCTATGTTATAAAAAAAACATGAAACTTAAAAACAACGATCTTTCTACTTGCAAAGAGCCCCTGTTGATACTATTTACCAACCCCTCCGCTCAGGCAGGATATGACACAAGGTTAATTTTTAAACGGAGTTTAACAGGTTTGAATTCAAAGTTTTCCTTCTCCTAGACGAAGGCTGAAGAACCCAGTCTGTCTTACTATTTACCCATAGCTGGAGGGAGAATAATTGGATTCATACCTTTCCCAAGGGTATTAGTGCTATATGAAATGCAATCAGCCTCGTCCAGGATTTGAACTCGTGTCGCCGTGTCCATTACCTAACCATTACACCACGGGCACCTCCTTTTTAAAAAGTTGATGATTTATTTATTTAACTTGTATCTTTAACAATCTAGCAGGTAAAAGATTTCCTAAGTTACATTGGTCTTTGAAGCATTAGATTTTTCGTTGCAAGTTAGATATTGTCGATTGCGAAATATCTCAAGAAATTTTTAAAATAGCGCGTAAGCACCGATTGGTAAATAAAGGCAAAAATACAGATATAAAAATTACAGCTTCTCAAGCCTATTCTTTACTTAAAAATTAACATTTTTTGGAATAAGGAAATCAGTTGATTTCACATACCGATGTTCAATCCCAGGTCGAGTCATTATAAAAACTCTAAAAATAGTTCTTGATGCCTCCTTGCTTAAGACTCGTCAAGATAAGTACAGATCAAGGGTAAGTAGAACAATCCAGGTGAAGGAATTCCGCTCTCCCCTACGCCTCGGTGTAGTAGCAATTGAAAAAGAAGCTTTCGGCTCGTCTTCGGCAACGATCGTCGATCTTTCTTAAAGATATATATATATATATATATATATATATATCTTAAAGATATATATATATATATATATATCTTAAAGATATATATATATATATATATCTTAAAGATATATATATATATATATATATATATATATATATATATAAGAAAAACAAAAATCGGTCACATTAGGATTATAAATTTATTTCCATCCTGAACTCTTTACCAGGAAAATTTAAATGTTAATAGTTGAATGACTTTTTGTCCTGGCGGAATTATTCCCGACTCCGGTTTAACTGAACCGAATAATACATATATATAAATATATATATATATATTTGATGGTACACTGAAAAACTTCTCTCCGTTAGGCAAGATCAAATAATCGCTCTCCAGTCAAAAGGAAATGGAATATTCTAACAGGATAGAAAAACTTCAAGTCAGAAAAAACAACAGACAACTCAATAAAAATGGATCACTTTCGTCAATAAGGATGTAAATCTGTGTCAGGCTTTTAGTTAAGTTAGCCGGATTTTCTCCCATTTGGGTACTCTATTTCCAGTTTTAAATTAGTCGTTTGATTAGTCGCTTCTGTCGAATGAGTCGTTTACGTTGAATGTAAGGTATTTGGTTATTTGGTTTTCGTTTTGTATATTGCGGGTATTAGGGTTCAGATATCTGACTCCATTGTTTTCTTTTTCTTTTCTCCATTTAACCTGTTGGAGTCTTCTTTATCTGTGAAGGCTGCAAAAGAATTACTGAAGGGAGGAAGAAAGGAGGTGAAGATATCTTTTAAATTTTAACATTATTTTTCGGTTTTTCTGTAGAGTGGGCATGTCTTCCTGGACCATTAGAGCGTAGTCGCATCTCCCAGAGAGGTGTTGAAATGTATTCGTCATTTTCGATGAGTGATACGTCCAAAGTCGGTGGTCATGTCCAGTAGATGTTTTTTTTATGAAGTATGTTAGCTGAGACGGCTACCACTAGTAGAAGAGTGAGCCAGAGAGCCTCTAAGCGGACACGTCGTTTTCCCCAAAAGCAGGTTTTCCAATCCAAGTGGTCACTGCTGAATAAAAGAGAGTTTTTTTTTTTTATTTGAGACCGATACGTTTTCACTTTTACCACATGCGAAGCTCGTGTTAGAGTTTTCTGGGAACTGCTATACTTTTGAATTTATTTTATTTTATTCATTCTGTATATTTGTATAACCACTGTATATATGGGCGGATCATTGTTCCAGTGGGTAGAGTATTCACCAATGGTACGGGAGACCTGGGTTCAATCCTAGGTTACGTCATACCAAAGGTTTTTAAAATGGTACGTGATACCTCCTTGCTTAACACTCAGCAATATAAGGTATTGCAATCAAGGGTAAAGTGGAGAAATCCAGGGAAAGGAGTAGCACCCTTTCCTACACCTCAGTGTCGTAGCTATTGAAAAGGGAACCTTCTGGCCGCCTTTGACTACGGTCGCCTTTGGACTACGGTCACCAACTTATATATAAATATCGACAATTAATTCAAATCTTACATCATCGAATTATTTTGTAGTTACAATGAGCATTAAGGGTCGGTGGCATCGATGAGCACGTACCCGAAGGCAAATATATTCTCCGAGCTTAGCTTGCTTGGGGAGGAGACAACTTCTCGTTCCTTACGAGACATTTGACAGACGGACTGCAAGCCGAGCACGGCTAGTACTTCCTTTGTATGACTTTCCTTTTTCTGCTAATACAATAACGTTTACATATCGCCCGTTGTTTGAGTTGTTCTTCGACCGGTCTTATCTGAAGACCACAACAGTTATTTAACGCCAAATCCATTTTTATGTAAATAAACAGTTCTATTTTAAACAATTCAGTTTAGCATGAGTACACAGTTTAATTGTCAAAATCATCTCTACTTCAAACACTCAGCCAAGTCAAATAGTCCTAATTCCCTTATTTAGTTTAGCGTAAGTACAGATTTTGTTTA
>CAUZXS010003212.1:0-7500 GCA_963585895.1 Sepioteuthis lessoniana | reverse complement strand
CCCGAAAACTAGAAAAAGCACAATATCAGTTAGCAGGAATATATCTAAAAGAACAGGCAGAATACATACAAAATCAGATAGATAAGATTAGAGACTCGGTGGAAGATAGACAATCCAGGATATCCTGGCAAACAATAAACGAAGTAAGTAGAAGGAAGAGCACAGCCAAAGCAAAATTGAAAGCTGCAAGCCAACAAGAAAGAGTAAAACTGTGGGAACAGCATTTCAAAAATCTACTAGGAAGCCCACCGAAAATAACGGATGAACCGATCACCAGAATTAACAGTAAGCAATTAGACATTAAACTAGGACCTTTCACCAAAGAAGAACTCGACTCGGTTCTTAAAAAAATTAAAAATAGGAAAGCTGCAGGGCTAGACGAGATCCCCCCAGAAGTGTGGAAGACTAGACAATTCGACGATATACTGCTCCGACAATGCAACGTTGTCTATAGTCAAAATAGGATAGAAAGATGGATAAAGGGATGCATCCTTCCTTTCCCTAAAAAAGGCGACCTCAGATTAGCCAAGAACTACCGAGGGATAACACTTACATCCATAGCAGCCAAAATCTACAATGCCCTACTACGAAACCGCATAGAACCCAAAATAGACAACATCCTTAGGAAAAACCAAAATGGCTTCCGAAGAAATAGATCCACAACCTCACAAATATTGACCATCCGTAGAATGCTTGAAGGCGTCCGGGCAAAAAACCTTCAGGCGACATTACTATTTGTCGACTTTACCAAGGCCTTCGATTCCATCCGCAGAGGGAAAATGGAACTAATCCTATTAGCATACGGCCTACCTAAAGAAACCGTAGCAGCAATAATGATCCTCTACAAAAATACAAAAGTGACAGTACGTTCACCAGATGGAGACACGGAATACTTCGACATTGTTGCAGGAGTACTACAAGGAGACACGCTAGCCCCATACCTCTTCATCATCTGTCTAGACTACGTGCTTAGAGCTTCGATCGACAAAATCAGAGAAAATGGCTTCGAGCTGACTAAGAAAAGAAGCAAAAGGTACTATTTACCAACCCCTCCGCTCGGGCAGGATATGACACAAGGTCAATTTTTAAGCAGAGTTTAACAGGTTTGAATTCAGAGTTTTTCTTCTCCTAGACTAGTTGCTTAACCAAGGCTGAAGAACCTAGTCTGTCCTACTATTTACCCATAGCTGGAGGGAGAATATTTGGATTCATACCTTTCCCAAGGGTATTAGTGCTATGTGAAATGCAATCAGTCTCGTCCAGGATTTGAACTCGTATCGCCGTGTTCATTTCCTACGGCGATAACGACTACACCACGGGCACCTCAAAAGAAGAAAATGGTACCCCGCAAAAACAATCACAGACGCCGACTACGCTGATGACTTAGCGTTACTAGCGAATACGCTTAATCAAGCAGAGACACTACTGCATAGTTTGGAACGAGCTGCAGCAGGCATTGGCCTCCATGTCAATGCGCACAAAACTGAATATATGTGTTACAACCAAACGGGCAACATTACCACTCTAGACGGAGCCTCTCTGAGGCTAGTGGACAAATTCACCTACCTAGTAAGTAGCGTCTCATCAACAGAAAACGACATCGACACACGGCTAACGAAAGCATGGACGGCTATAGATAGGCTCTCAATAATATGGAAATCTGACTGACCGATGAAATGAAGCGCAGTTTCTTCCAGGCTGCAGTTGTATCGATACTGCTATATGGATGCACTACATGGACGCTAACCAAACGGCTGGAGAAGAAACTTGACGGCAACTACACAAGAATGTTGAGAGCAATATTGAACAAGTCCTGGCGACAACACCTCACGAGACGCCAACTGTACGGCCACCTGCCTCCCATCACGAAACTATACAGGTCAGACGAGCCAGACACGCCGGGACACTGCTGGAGAAGCAAAGACGAGCTTGTTAAGTGACGTACTACTATGGACCCCCACATATGGCCAAGCAAAAGCAGGACGACCAGCCCGGACTTACATACAGCAGCTGTGTGAGGACACAGAATGTAACCCAGAAGACCTGCCGGAGGCGATGAACGATAGGAAAAAGTGGCGAGAGATGGTCAAGGATATCCGTTGCTAGCGGCACGACATGATGATGACGATGATATATATATATATATATATATAATATATATTTGTGTGTGTGTGTGTGTGTGTGTGTGTGTTTCGGTATGTTTCTTATCTATCCATCTATCTCTCTATCTTTACATACATATCAATCTGTTGATTTATCTCTCGCAGTCTGATAATATCCATCTTTATATTTACCAGTAAATTCACCTATCTATCTCTCACAGTCCTATGATATCTATCTATCTATCTATCTCAGGCAGATAATATCCATCTATCTATTTGTCAATCTATCTATCTCTCCAAGTCTGATAACATCTATCTATCTTTTTTTCTAGCTATTTTAATCCTCTCTCTGTTTATGCTGAGACACGCGGCCTTAATTATTACACGGGGGAAAATCATCTCTATTGGGAGCGTATCAAGCTGTAACTTCGGATATATTTTTTCCTATATTTTATTCAATATTTTTCCTATGGTATTGCGCTGTTCCCTCCAGTACGTTATATTGCTGGCATCTCTTTGGCAAGTTGTAATGAGAGAGAGAGAGAGAGAAAGAGAGAAAGAGAGAGAGAGAGAAAGAGAGAAAGAGAGAGAGAGAGAAAGAGAGAGAAGAGAGAGAGAGAGAGAGAGAGAGAGAAGAGAGAGAGAGAAAGAGAGAAAGAGAGAGAGAGAGAGAAGAGAGAGAGAAGAGAGAGAGAAGAGAGAAGAGAGAAGAGAAGAGATAAGGAGTAGAGAGAAAGAGAGAAGAGAGAGGAGAGAGAGAAAGAGAGAGAGAGAGAGAGATTTCAGTGTTGATTCTTCTCTATTTCCAGGTTCTTGTTTGACTTAGCTTAAATGGCGTGTTTAGTGATATGGGCTCTGACAACATGTGCCTCCAAATTGATACACACCATTGGTCAATCACAGTGCATGCCAGAGAATATTACCAGCCTGATTGGACTATAACTTTTGTTTTATTATCATCAGTATTTATCCTTTCAGCTCAGTAAGCCATTATATATATATATATATATATATATATATATATATATATATATAATATATATATATATTATATATATATATATATATATGAAACAAGTATCAATTGCATTGTGTATGAATTTAAAACGCTAAAAATACTCACAGTAGGGCTGCAGTGCTATTTCAAGCGTCATGTGGAGACATGTGGAGTAACATTTATCATCTAAGTTGATGGACATGGTGTCTCTGTGATCCGGGTTCGAATTCTGGTCGAAAGCCGGTTGCATTTGAATATGAATAAGTTGTAAGGCAGATTTGGTTCTTTAAACTTTCTAAAAGTTGACTAAGAAGAGAAGAAAAAACTGAATTCAATCCAGCTGTACTCCGCTGAAAGGTTGACCAAAGGGTCGCGTCCTGCTGTGGCGAAGAGGGAGGATAAACACATATGTAGGTGGGATGAATAGTACATAGGCTGAAAATTTCTTTGGATGATATAATATCTGCAGTTGGCGACATTTTAGCAATCATAATTAAGCATTGCAGAGGTGCCCGTGGTGTAATGGTTATCGTTACAGGAATTGGACACGTCGACACGAGTTCAAATCCTGGACTGATTGCATTTCACATAGCACTAATACCCTTGGGAAAGGTATGAATCCAATTATTCTCACTCCAGCTATGGGTAAATAGTAGGGCAGACTAGGTTCTTCAGCCTTGGTGAGGCAACTTGTCTAGGAGAAGGAAAAACTCTGAATTAAAACCTGTTAAACTCCGCTTAAAAATTGACCTTGTGTCATATCCGGCCCGAGTGGAGGGGCTGGGTAAATATGATAATTAAGCATTGCAACAATGAAATGTACAGACTGTAAAGAGGACTATGCTGAAAAGGAAACCTCATTTGGTCACATAAGTGTATCTTGGATAGCCAATGAAGTTTTCAGCCGACACTCGTTACATATATGGGTATCATACAGTAACTGATGTTTGTACAACAGCATTGCTTCCAACAAAGCCTTCATTAGATGATGACTCTGGGTTCCGGTATGGTTTCGGGGGGCCGAAGCATCATTACCACTAGACCAGAGCGCCCCAGCAGTATCTCACGACACCACCAGATTTGGTCAGATTATCATCACTCTATGGGAGTGCCATATCCCCACTGATGCAATTAGAGCATTATCTTGGATCTTTTCCTTGTATTTCCTCTTGTCTGATAGAGGAAGTCCAAGATTAGTCAAGAATGCGGAGGATGAGTTGGCAATAAAACCTCAGCATCCGACTTCGATAGGAAATACATTTGTTATCCAGCTATTTCAGACATTTTGTTCTCGTAGATCCTCATATTTTCCCAACTTACGCTGATGTGCCCAGTCGAAATTTTCCTCAAAAGGGACCGATAACTCAATAACGAAAACTTTTTTTTGGCTTTAACGAACCAAATAATAATATCTGGACGCTTTGTCGTTAATGCTATTTCAGTTGTAAATATAAAGTTATGTTTTAAATCAGTTGCAACGTGCCAGTCCGTGCAGCCCTCAAGCAATGAATGGTTTACGCGTATTTTCACGTGCAATTTTCGAAATATTTCCTTCTTTAAAGAACTGAATTGCTCTGTTGTTGATAATATTTAGAGCTTTATTGGCAATCTCACAACATATCATCGAAGCCTCAGCAAAAATCTCCAGGACTTCGTTATGTCTCCAAGTGTAGCTTCTTAGAGCGTATTCACATCAAGTGAGAATAGGTTTGAAGCTGCCAGTTTTCCCCACGTATATATTTGAGGATCAGAAGAAAATCATTAACTAGGGAATCATTATAAGTTACTTCAAACTATGTATATATATATATATATATATATATATATATATATATATAACCGGAGTCAGGAATAATTCCGTCAGGACAAAAAATCATTCAACTATGAACTTTAAACTGTTAAAGAAATTAAAAGAAATATCTGAAATTTTGTTTTGTCCTGGGTCTTCTTCCATTAGTCGAGTGTCATAGAGATTGAAAATCATGGAAACAAGAGTGATTGATAAAGTATATTTGTTGATATGAGATAAAATATCCAAGTAGTTTGGGTTTTTTATTTAATGGCATATCAACCTTTGTAGGTTATTTAATGCCGAATCCATCCTTCCAGAAGAATAGGAGTTGTACTATTTAACCCATAGCTGGGAGGATAAGGGGGGTTTCATACCTTTCCGCTTGGTATTTGTCCGAAAGTGAACTAAAAGAACAACGGAAGTTCGAACTCGCTTACTACGATTCCCCAGTCCGTCGTTTAAACCATTACACCACGAAATTTAAAAACGTTTCTCCCAATACTAAAAACAAATGGACATCTTCATTGTTTTCCCGTTTACTTATTCCACATTGTTTTTAATCAATTTGTATTAACTTGATTTTATTTTACTCTCTCTCTCTCTCTCTCTCTCTCAAATTACTTATAAATTATATAGCAAATTTTATTCTATTGCCTTTTTTCTTTGTAAACCTATTTCATTGCATATCACGGTCGACTTATTTTTATTGCATCTTTAGTGGTAAGCCCATTTTCATTGCATTTCTCCTAGTGATCTTATTTTCATTCCATTTTTCGATGTCAACCTATCTTCATTATATTTTTAAAAGGTAAACCTATTTTCCTTGCATTTTCAAGAGGAAAACTATTTTCCCTTTTATTTTCAGAAGTAAACCACTTTTCCTTGTATTATCAGGGCTAAACCTATCTTCATTGCCTTTTTAGGGTAAACCTATTTTCCTTGCATTATCAGGGGTAAACCTATTTTCATTGCATTTTTTAGGGGTAACCTATTTTCCTTACATTTTTAAGGGTAAACTTATTTTCAATTGTATTTTTGGGCTAAACCTAAGTATTTTCCTTGCATTATCAGGGGTAAACCTATTTTCATTGCATTTTTAGGGGTAAACCTATTTTCCTTATATTTTTAGCGGTAAACCTTATATTTTTAAGGGTAAACTTATTTTCCTTGCATTATCAGGGGGTAAACCTATTTTCCTCACATTTTTAGCGGTAATCCTTATATTTTTAAGGGTAAACTTATTTTCATTGCGTTTTTAGGGGTAAACCTATTTTCCTTACATTTTTAGGGGTAAACCTTATATTTTTAAGGGTAAACTTATTTTCATTGCACTTTTAGGCGTAAACCTAAGTATTTTCCTTGCATTATCAGGGGTAAACCAATAGGTTTACCCCTGATAATGCAAGGAAAATCCCTTGCATTATCAGGTGTAAACTTATTTTCATTGCATTTTTAGGGGTAAACCTATTTTACTTACATTTTTAGAGGTAAACCTTACATTTTTTAAGGGTAAACTTTCTTTCATTGCATTTTTAGGGGTAAACCTAAGTATTTTCCTTGCATTATCGGGGTAAACCCTATTTTCCTTGCATTATCAGGTGTAAACTTATTTTCATTGCATTTTTAGGGGTAAACCTATTTACCTTACATTTTTAGGGGTAAACCTATTTTCATTGCATTTTTAGGGGTAAACCTAAGTATTTTCCTTGCATTATCGGGGTAAACCTATTTTCCTTGCATTATCAGGTGTAAACTTATTTTCATTGCATTTTTAGGGGTAAACCTATTTACCTTACATTTTTAGGGGTAAACCTATTTTCCTTGCATTATCAGGTGTAAACTTATTTTCATTGCATTTTTAAGGGTAAACCTATTTACCTTACATTTTTAGGGGTAAACCCTATTTTCATTGCATTTTTAGGGGTAAACCTATTTTCTTTGTATTTTTAGGTGTAAACCTAATTTCATTGCATTTTTAGGGGTAAACCAATTTCCATTGCATTTTCAAACATAAACCTATTTTCATTGCATCTGACTCACTAATCCCGTGATCCCCTCTGTACGGTAGAACAGGCTCTGTATGTCTCTCAGTCCGTTCTCTCTATAAGTCTCATTTCTCTTCACGTTGTCTGAACTCATCAGCTTCAAGCTAATAATCTTATGTGTCTTCAGCCCTTTCCCGAATCAGGTGTGACCTTTACCCAGTATTCAACCACAGCGACATCTATAAATCCTGTTAAATTAATCTATGATGTTAGGTCCATTTTCTTTTGCCAGTCGTGAATTAAGAACAATACGACGGCTATGTCTCAGGTGGTAGACGAGTCTTCTCTTCAGCTTAGAGAAAATGGTTTTCCTGCTGGAATCGATTTTAAAGTCTACAGCAATAATTCCTGTAACCGAGCATTTGAAATGATGCCATCGGTTGCGGATCTTTACTATGTTACAGAGGCATATCTTGAAGATATCCTAATTCACGTCCCTATAAAAAATATCAAATTCGTTTTCAGCGACCTGTCGCCGGGGCTTCGAATATGCGAACTAAATCCCCTGCAGAGAGTAACTCCTTTCCTGCGTATGACACTAATCTGTATCTGATGGTGAGGCTC
>CAUZXS010003210.1:2500-25000 GCA_963585895.1 Sepioteuthis lessoniana | reverse complement strand
TGCAGAGTACTCCTTTGTCATCGCTCCCAGGTCTACTCTGGCCCAGAGTGATAGCATCTGATAGGGTCCTATCTATGGGTCAAATAGAAATGTTTGACATTTAAATTGTGTACAAACAAATGACATATGATAAATTGAATTGTTTGATCATTTTACTGTGTGTAAACAAATGACTGGTATTTAATTGAATTATTAGTGTTGGATAGGAGTGCTTGAGAACATTTAACTCTATATGAACAAATGATAAATAGTAAATAGAACTATTCATATTAGATAGAAATAAATGAAACCATTTAACTGTGTGCCAAAAAATAAGCTCGGGCTCATTCAGAAATGTTATCTACAAAATGTGTTTAGAAATCATATATTGAATATATGTTTAAAAAGGGTTTGGTATTAAATAACCTACAATGATTAGTATGCCATAAAACCAAACCAAATACAAATAGATATTAGTACTTTTTATTCATTATGGCAAATATTTAGACCTTTTATTCAAAATTTCTTTTATGGTAGTTTCTAAGTAGATTTTATGATCAATAACTAAAGATTATCCACTACAATCATGCTTTTAAAATACACTGCTCATCATCCCATATTAACTCATTATCATTTAAGCACCTATTATTCTTTGTCTGTTTTAGCCTCTTTTTCTGTAACTAGTATCATGGTTAGTAATTATTTATTTTTTAGTTATGTATTAGGGTCAAATTATAAAACGTTAATTCAAAACCTGTCACGGTAACAGTAGGGAACTTTTTTTTTTTTTTTAAATTTTTGTATTATTCAATTCATTCTGTGTTATGAGGTTAGCTGGTTGGTTTTTATGGTATGTCAACTCTTGTTATTTATTGCGAAAGTCAGTGTTTTTTTTCAAAAGCAATTATGATTTCCACTAACTATTCCTGTTTAATGATGATGATAATAATCATCATCATCATCATCTTTAGACAAATTTTATCACTACAGGGTGTGTCTGGGCACAAAGGCAAAATGCATATTCTAATAAATAAATGTTTCAACATTTTATTCAGTTGGAATATTAATCAATGACATCTTCAATGTAATTTCTACCATTTGTGATGCAAATCTTAATGCATTTTGCAAGATTCATGTGAACCTGATGCATTAACCCCACATTGAACTTTCTAATCACCTTCCCTATTGTTGAAAAAACAATTAAGGCCCTTCTTGGATGTCGTGCATTAAAAACATCCATTAACTTTTGATTTGACCATTGCTGTGAAGTACCAGTTCATTTCTTTCTCACTTTCAACAAACTCATATTTAATCTGTCAGGGTAAAAAAAAAAAAAAAAATCGTAGTTATTTATAGTTAGTGACATTTCTTGTGTGTCCAGACTTTAGGAACATGCAGTATATATAAGTAAGTAAAAAGTAAAGTTGGCAACCTTAGTCGAGGGTGACCCAAAAGCTCCCTTTTCAATAGCTACTACACCAAGGTGTAGGGGAGGGCACTACTCCATTCCCTGGATTGCTCCACTTTTCCCTTGATCCTTACCTTATAATGCTGAGTGTTAAGCAAGGCGCATCAAGTATCATTTTTTGAGTCTTTGGTATGTCTCAACCTGGGATTGAACCATGGTTTCCCTGACCATTGGCAAACACTCTACACATTAGACCAATGGCCTGGTATAACTGTATATATAAAGTGCATTATTGTTTTTTAGTTTATTTTGGTTTCTTTGTTTTAATTGCATATCAACCTTTGTGGGTTATTTAATGGCGAAGCCAGTAATGGTACTATTTAACCTATATCTTAGGAAATAAGGGGTTTTATTACCTTTCCCAATGGTACGAGTCCAAAAGTGAACGTAATAGCATGACTGGATCTTGAACTTGTTTACTGCAATGTCACAGTCCAGCATATTAGCCACTACACCATGTCAACTCCCTCAACCTTTTTTTTTTTTTTTTTTTTTTTTTTTTTTTTTTCTCTCGAGTTTCATTTCTGTAGAGTTTGGTTATGAATAATATTGAATAATAACTGTTTTGGTTGTATAATATTCCACTTGAAATGATAAACTGGTATCATTGGTTTAGAAGAAACTTAGAATTTCATTAATATAAGTTATTATCAGTGTTATGGAGAATACTCTGTGTTCAATTAAGACTTTATATTGTTTTTAAACTGTCTGTTTGCTAACAAGAAAATACAAATAAAAAGCTGAACGACAAATTATTGTTATTATTTCAATAAAATATACCTACAAGAGAATCTGCTGCTTAGATACACATTATAATGGAGTAAGCGTCGAATCAACCGAAAAGGACATTGAAACGAGGTTAATGAAAGCATGGACAGCTATCAACAGGCTATCGATTATATGGAAATCAAACCTAACCAATAAAATAAAACGCAGTTTCTTCCAGGCAGCGGTCACATTTATACTGCTATATGGGTGCACTACATGGACGCTAATAAAACGGCTTTAGAAGAAGCTAGACGGCAATTACACAAGAATGCTACGTGCAATCTTGAACAAGTCCTGGCGGCAACACCCCACAAGACACCAACTGTACGGCCACCTGCCCCTATCACGAAAACTATTAAAGTTAGACGAACCAGACATGCAGGACACTGCTGGAGAAGCAGGGACGAACTCATAAGAGATGTACTCTTATGGACCCCCACACATGGCCGTGCAAAAGTAGGACGACCAGCACGAACATACATTCAGCAGCTATGTGAGGATACGGGATGTTGTCCTGAAGACCTACCTAGGGCGATGAACGATAGGGAGGAGTGGCGAGAGAGGGTCAGGGATATCCGTGCTACCAGCGCGACATGATGATGATGATGATAATGGAGTAAGTCGAAAGTTTGTCAATATTATGGTATGTACTAGTTTGCAGTGTAGATATCATGTGACTGAAGTTATTCAAACCTTCTGCTGAAGGTGTCCTGGATATGACACTTAACAATCTAATAGTGAGGTTTCTGTGGTGCTGGAGCTTTGGGGAATGTGGAGAACCCCTTCATTGCCATTGCTCTCAGGTCCACTCTGGCCCCAGAGTGGTAGCACCTGATAGAGCTAGAGCTTAAATAGAACTAAACTGCGTACTTATGCTAAACTGAATTGTTTGAAATAGAACTGTTTTTTCACACCGAAACTGTATTTACGCTCAACTGAATTATTCAAAATAGGACTGTTTTGACATTTAACTGTGTGTAAGCAAAAACTATACTTATACTGAACTGAATTGTTTGAATTTGACATTTAACTGTGTGTAAACAAAATGGAACTGTTTTCGACATTAAAACTACTTAGGCTAAACTGAATTGTTTGAAATAGAACTGATTTCAAAATTGCACACATGAATGTGCAACTAGTCTTATTTGGGAACTTATGTTTTATGAAATTGAACTGAGTCATAACACCATATCATCATCATGTCGTGCTGCTAGCACGGATATCCCTGACCCTCTCTCGCCACTTCTCCCTATCGTTCATCATTTTCGGCATGTCTTCAGGGCTACATCCTGTATCCTCACATAGCTGCTGTATGTGTGTTCGAGCTGGTTGTCCTGCTTTTGGTCGGCCATATGTGGGGGTCCATAGGAGTACATCACTTATGAGCTCGTCCCTGCTTCTCCAGCAGTGTCCTGCATGTTTGGTTCGTCTAACTTGGATAACACCATATAAACAGCCAAAAAAATACTTGTTGTGTATAAGGTGCCGTTGATCACAGTACAGTAACCAAATGGTCGAAGAAATTTCACTTGGGTTGGAACATGCATCAGGCAAGGTCAGGGAGGCCTAAAACTGTGTATTTAGATGCTGTACTCCAATCCGTAGAGGCAAATCAAATAGCACTTAAGTTTGGCATTTCACTGTGCAATGAGGTTCATCACCTTCACAAATTTGGCAAAAGCATCTGGAGCTGGTAGATTTTGCTTCACATTACCAAAATATTTCAAAACTTATAATTCAACCTTGTGTATGTGGGTAGAGGTGCTCATAGTGTAGTGGTTATCATCATAGGGGATGGAAGACAAGTTCAATTCTTGGATGAAGCTGATAGCATTTCACATAGCACTAATACAATATCCTTGGGAAAGGTATGAATCTAATTATTCTCCTATGGGTAAATGATAGGGCAGACTTGATTCTTTATGCTTGTTTAGGTAACTATGCTTGAAGGAAAACTGTGAATTCAAACCTGTTAAACTCTACTTAAAAAAAAAATGGACTTTGTCTCACATCCTGTCTGTACGGAGGATTTGGTAGATACATATATAAATTCAAATCCATTGCCAACATATTGGTCAGTGTAGCAGACTCCTTATTCCCTATGCCCAGTCGGCTGGGGCTGTAGAAGACACCGACAGCTTCTCTGCAGAAGAGTAAGACTCCCCCAACGAGTGTCCTGAATGACGCTAAACAATCTGATGGTGAGGTTCCAGCAATGCTGGAGCTTTGGAGAATGCAGAGTACCCCTTCATTGCTATTGCTCCCAGGTCCACTCCAGCCCGGAGTGGTAGCACCTGATAAGGGTCCTATCTATGGGTTGAATAGTACTAACGGCATACTTATGCTAAACTGAATTGTTTGAAATAGAAATGTTTTTGATATTGAAACTGTACTTACACTAAATTGTTATATATAACTGTTTGAATAAAGTGAATAGTTTGAAATAGAAATGTTTTTCACAATTCAACTGTGTACTCATGCTAATCTGAATTGTTTGAAATAGAACAGATTATTTACATAAAATGGCTTTGGCGTTAAATAACCTACAAAGGTTGATATGCCATAAAACCCAACAAACCTTATTCCCTATGTCTTAGAGGCCTTTGGAGAAGGCCTCAGTACTGCAATAGTTAATTCTCCTGTTGCACATATAATAATAATAATATATATATATATATATATATATATATATATATACACATTGACACACAGAAAGTCGTGTGGCATGATTTCATACTGGAAGCTTACAGTTAAGATTTATCTATAAGATAAGGTTTCTTAGCTCAATGCTCTGTAAGGTATTTATAACACTGTTATGTAAAATTTTAAAAGAAAGAGCGCAAAATGTCTTAAACTCAATGTCATTTATTTAGTTTTTCTTCTCTTTTTCTTTTTTTTCCTAAATAGATTTAAGAAGCTTGAAATTCTTATAATTCTGTTAATTTTCTAAATGATTAATATGCGGAGAATGTAGTAAGCTCAGAATTAAATTTTCTTTCTATTTATATTGAATGAACTATAACAAACAAGACTTATTTTGACAGTTACTACAAACTTGCAGATAAGAAGATTAAACTACTTATCTATAATTTAATCCAGATTTAAAAATTTGGGTAAGGTGGCTTATATATAATAAACGTAATATACAGTGACACCCATAAATAATTATGTTCTTACCAGTTCTTTTTAATAAAAAGTAAGTTTTCTTCTAAACAAAAGATACTAAGATTTTACTTTTTGTATAGGAACATTATGTAATCAAAATTAGGTATTATTTATTACTAAATTCTCCAGCATTGAAACTGCAACCATCAATAAAAGTGCTTAAATATATCAGGAGAAAGTTTTGTTTCAGACCCTATCCTTTAAAGTGCAATTAAGAGATTACATATTTGTATTTTTTAAACACTCACACACCTTTTAGTTTTCTTCATACTCCTAATTTACCTAAAGCCAATGGTTCCTAATTTTTCTTCATGATTTTAGTCATTTATTTATTTATTTATTTATTTATTCCTTGCTCACAGACCTGACTTTTCTTTTGTTGTCAAGACAACCCCAGCTATAGAAAACTTCAAAATATAGTTCCAGTGATCCATCCCTACCCTAAGGGTGCACCTCCCTATTGCCCTTAAAGAGATAGGGTCAGGATTAATCCTTAATTTCTGAGATATCTGAAAAAAAAATGCTAATAATATCTGACAGTTTCTGGAATTATCACATATATATGTAAGGGTCACATACTAAAGTCAAACTAATCATATTTACCAACCCCTCCACTCGGGCAGGATATAACACAAGGTCAATTTTTAAGCGGAGTTTAACCAGTTTGAATTCAGAATTTTCCTTCTCCTAGACTAGTTGCCTCACCAAGGCTGAAGAACCCAGTCTGTCCTACTATTTACCCATAGCTGGAGGTAGAATAATTGGATTCATACCTTTCCCAAGGGTATTAGTGTTATGTGAAATGCAATCAGTCTGTCCAGGATTTGAACTGTGTCCATTTCCTATGACGATAACCATTACACCACAGGCACCTCCACTAAAGTCAAACTTAATGGCCTTGCAGGAATCGAGATTCCTTCATAAACTCTCCTCCCTGCTATAAAATGACTTCATGTCAAATCTGACTTGATGGGAAGTCAGATAAATCCTTATTGTGGTGGGGGATAAATAGAATCTTTCTCTTTACATTAGCTAAAATTATTTGCTTGAGAAAAAGACATCTAAATAGAGTATTCCTATCTAATATTAATAATTTTCAAATAAATCTGTTTGACCCATAGATAATACTCAAACAGGTATTTCCAATCGGGTTCAGTGGACCTAGGAGTAATGGCAATGAAGGGGTAGGTACTTCACATTTCCCAGAGTGCCAGAATTAGAGCCTTACCACTCCATGTAGTTTAGTCATGTTCAAGACCCCTCTTTTTTTTTTTTCTTTGGAAGGGTCAGTGGGATCTTATCTCTCTGCAGCTGAAACAGTTGGCCTGCCAAGGAACTGGAATATTTTTCTAATTATGATAAATAAACTTTATATTAATACCTTTGTAAGCAACCACCCATCTTTCGGCTTTGAGATTTGGTGTGTCCCACAAGAAGTTGAAGAAGGAATAGATACACGAGGTTAAATGAAACCTACCTCTCATATTAATACACAGATGATTTAATACACGGGTCAGAAGGAAAATAGGATCTATCAATCTTTTGAAAAAAAAACGATTAATATGTAATAGAATTGTTAGCATTGAATAACAGTGCTTGAAGCCATTTAACCATGTGCAAACAAATGAATAATGTAAAATGGAACAAAAGTGTTAGGTAGCGATACTTGTTACTATTTCACTGTGAACAAATAAGCTATAACTTGTTTAAAAATAATCTCACCAACAAACTATCAGCTTAAAAAAAAAAAAATATATATATATATATATATATATACACACACACACACACACACACACACTACCAGTCAAAAATATTTGGCAACCCTCAAAAGTCTTTATTTCTCATTGTAAAAGTTTTATTTTTAATGAAACAAGTACCGCAGTGTTTCTGAGCTACATTAAATAAGAATTAAACCAAAAAACAAAACTTGTCAAACTTTTAATTCATAAAAATGATCCCCTTTGGCTGCTATCTCTGCTTCCTGAGTGTGTATTTGGCTACCCTCAGAAAGAGGGTAGCCAAACACACACAGAGAGAGAAAATAAATGCATAAGATATATAGTAGTAAAAGTAATGTTGGCGACCGTAGTCGAGGGTGACCAGAAGGCTCCTTTTTCAATAGCTACTACACCGAGGTGTAGGGGAGGGCGCTACTCCTTTCCCTGGATTGCTCCACTTTACCCTTGATAGGTACTTTATATTGCTGAGTGTTAAGCAAGGAGGCATCAAGTACCATTTTTTAAAAAGTCTTTGGTATGACACGACCTGGGATTGAACCCAGGTCTCCCAGATCATTGGCAAACACTCTACCCACTAGGCCAATGAGCCAGTTTAAGAAGATATATATTGTGTGTGTATGTGTGTATATATATATATATATATATATATATATATATATATATATATATATATATATATATATATATATATATATATACACACACGTGTGTGTGTGTGTGTAGATTTTGTACTGATAGATGTAGATTTTATCCAGAAATTTGCTATAGTCTTCAGATTTCATTATCCCTCATATTGCAATTGGTTGTCCAGGCCCACTTGAGCTAAAACAACCCCAAGACATCATCAAACTGTGTCCCTGTTTTACTGTTGGCACTGTGTCCTTTCTTGCTCCAAATCTTCTGTACATCATTATATCAAAAAAGTTCAATTTTGTTTCATCGCTCCATAGTACTTATCCCTGAAAGCAATTTTCTTTGTTCAGGAATGTTTTGATAAAATTAAACCCAGCAAAAATGTGATATGGTCAGTGAAGAGGGATTCACTGTGGTTGGTTTCTTTACAACCTATTTCTATTTAAACAACATTGTATTATGTGAATATGTAAGGAATGAATAAATTTTTAAAAAAAGATTTAAATTGAATTAAAAAAAGAAAATTATTAAAATATGCAGAAACTCCCAGAGGTCTCTGACAAGAAAAAGGGACGACGCATGCGTAAAGAAAAAGGGACCTCCCGACAAGAGTAGGAGGCTCATTCTCTTTCAGGCAGTGACTGGCGAAGTGACAACACCTTGCTAACTGGTGGCAGGTGCCACACATATGTCTTTAGACGAAGCGTTGGTTAGTCGTTTCACTAATAGCAGCCATCTTGGTTAACAGTATGCCGAAATATAAAAGGCTACGAAATGGAACTATGAACTAAAAACACTGGACTTGGACAAACGCCACAAAAGCAACTAACACATTATTTAAAACTTTAAAAACAACAAATGAGGACACATATATACCAAGAAATGATTAATGTATTTTTAAACACCTTGACTGGGGGATTCAACCATTTCAATTGTATTCAGGGAAAATTCCCTCACCCATTGAATGGTTGTTGAACCAAGGAAATAAAGGAAATGTCTTTGTCTCCTATCTATTGTTGTCTTCTTTCGTATAATTCATTTTGGGCCTTTCTTGTTCAAGGAGTTACATCAACTAGCCAACGTAGGGTAAAATAAAATAACCTCATTATGGAGTCAGATATCAAATGGCAACACAGCTTGCCCTTGACCTACGCCAATCCCCACAAGTACTTACACTGATACCCATTATATCAAAACTTTTGGCAATGTCTTTCAAAATAACCCTTGGGTTTATATTAATCTTACGAGAATTTTTGTGTAGTTCTTGGTGACAATTTGGGTTTTCTTCCACACCCAGGCAAATTCTGTTAGCCAAGCTGTTTAAACTTCTAAGCTCTTTTGTCTTCCCCATAGTGTTGTTAACAATACCTATGCTGACATTCTATGCACCACATGAGGTTCTTTGCTGGAATTATCACAAATGTTCTACTGAATAAATAGGTTACAAGTCTTCACAAATGAAATAATTGTGTAAATTACTTACACAAATTGATTAATTTAAAACAATATTTTCTCCTATATGAATAATTTTGTCTTTTCCCATTTTGCATAATTTGCTTGTCAAATTCGTTGTATTTAACCTCTTGTCCTGAAAATTGAGTTTTATATTCTTTTCTTTGTGCTTATTAGCATATAAAAAAAACTGGTATCAAATGGGCATTGGATTCTGCAAAATGGATAAAGATTTTCAAAGTTGATGGTTATCCGAATAATGTTGTTGTTGACGACTCATATATACGTCTGTGTGTGTATGTATGTATGTGTGTATATATATATATATATATATAATTTCTCTATACACGTATATATATTTGTGAGCTTTATACGTTAGGCATATTTATATTTATATATCCATTTTTCATATTTGCATGTATATATTATATCTCAGAACTGCATATGGCATATATTAGATATCTATATATTGTGTACACATTTCTGCATGTATATATTCTTTAGTTATTTGCATATCATATATATGTCTGTGTATATCATGTATGAATATAAAAACCAGATTTGGCATCTGATTACTTATAAAGGGTTGATATGCCAATAAACCAAATAACAATAAACATAAGATTAACCTATGAAAATTTTTAGCTGAACATCTTGTTTCCAGTGTAAGTTCAATGTTAAATATCAGCATCTGAGAGCCCCGTATAAAAAGGTCAAGTGTTTGACCAGACTGCATGTAAAAACTCTTAATTACAATAAAGATATCATACATATAGACTTTCTAACAGATATTAATTCTTTTTATACTCAAACTAAATAATTGAGCTTTTAGTTTGTGGCTATACAGAACCCTGGGGAGCAAATGTATATGTCAAGATAATATTGTTGGTTTTTGCATGGCTTAGACATTTAGATAAGCATCTAAAATTGGAAATTATCTGTCTCCAACATTTGTTTATAATAAATTAGTCACAGAATTTGAAATTAATACTACTTTCTCAGATAACTTTCAAGAACATGAAAACTTCTAAGGAAAGTGGAAATTAGATTGACCCTTTCTTAAAGTTTAACTGAAATAGATATAACCAAAAGGATTTGAAACCATAGATAATGTCAATTTTAACAGCACTTGAATAGCCACTATAAGAAAAGGCTCTTTATCATTTAAGATTATCAATAATGCTATATTGGTTTCACATAGCAGTAATACTCTTGGGAAAGTAATGAATCCTACTATTCTCCCTCTAGCCATAAGGAACTAGTTGAGTAGACTGGGCTCTTTAACCTTTGCATGGTAACTGGTCCAGAAGAAGGAAATTCAAACCAGCTGTACTCTACTTACCAAATTGATCTTGCATCAAATTCTGTCCAAGTATTCCTATCTAATATAAATAAATATAGAAATTTGCCCATGGCTGTATTGTTTCAAATAGCTAATAATAATAATCCTTAGTAAATGATTGAACAATTCAATTAGACCCATAAATTGAACCAGGCCCAGTCAGCTGGGGCTGTGGAATACACTGACTGCTTCTCTGTGTCCTGGATATGACACTAAACAATTTAATGATGAGGTTCCAGTAATGCTGGAGCTTTGGGGTATGTGGAGTACCCTTTTGTTGCCATCACTCTCAGGTCTACTCTGGCCCAGAGTGTTAGCACCTGATAGGGTCCTATTTGTGGGTCAAATAGAACTAAACTGTGTACTTATGCTCAACTGAATTGTTTGAAATAGAACTGTTTTTATATATAAAAATGGATTTGGCATTAATAACCTACAATGGTTGATGTGCCACCAAACCAAACCAAACCACAAATTGAACCATAAGAGGTACTATCATTCTGTGGTGGAGTTTTTTAAATTTAAAAAAAATGTACATCCACACTTTTACCAAAATTGCAAATGCTGTCCATAAATAAAGAGAGGAAAGAAAAATAGTTGATGAAAGAAACAGATATCAACATTACTTAGATTGTATCCACATAATGTACCCAGACCATGCTATTTTCCCTCTAGCTATGGGTAAATAGTAGGGCAGCCTGTGCTCTTTAATCTTGATATGGTAATCAGTCTAAGAAAAACAAAGCTCTGAATTCAAACCTGTTAAACCCAGCTTAAAAATTGACCTTTCGTCACATATTTCTCATTGTGGAGGTGTTGGTGTCTTGTGATCTAATATTTTGCATGGATATTAATTTAACTCTGGCTCCAATACAGACTGTAGTCCTTTTTTTTTTTTTTTTCTTGACCTGATAAAGGCTGGGCAAAATAGGCTCAGATTTGATCTGAGGTCATTGAACCACAGGGTGTTATTTGTGGCAAAACAGAGATATTATCTTGAAGTTGAGAAACTTAGAAATGATGGTGCTAGGAAATGAAATTAGCAACCAGAGTTCAAATCCTGAATAAGGCTGCGGGTGTCTTAAAGAAAGTTGGCTAAGACAAAGATGAAATGAATAGATGACTTGTTCATATCAGGAAAAAAGTCAAACCTGGAGTAGTAGTAGTAGTACCTGTTAGGATCAAATAAGTAAAGTTGGCGACCACAGTTGAGGGTGATCCGAAGGCTTCCTTTTCAGGTAGCTACTACTCTGAGGTGTAGGGGAGGACACTACTCCTTTCTCTGGATTTCTCCTACCATTTTTTGAGTCTTTGGTAAGACTCGATCTCGAATTGAACCCTGGTCTCCTGGGCCATTGGCAAACACTCTACCCACTAGGCCAATGGACTGGTATGTTCAGTTCCACTGATGTATGGCGGATTTTATTCTTCCCATTAGGATCAAATAGATCTGTTTAAATATTATTCATATTTGACAGGACTGTGTGCAAGAAAAACACCTTTTTAGAAAAACAACTACACAAAAAAATGTAAATATAAAAGTACAATGAATGTGATTCCCTAACCTCTTGGCATAAAATAACCCTTGACAGGTTGTCATGCTGTTAAAATCAATCAATTAGTTTTCAGCTTTTCCAGTTTTTTAATCTTTTGTTGACTTTTGGGACACTCTGCATTTTGATATCCATAATCTTTCTAAAATATATATAAAAATTATTTAATTGAAATATATTTTTCCCTGAAGCCCTGCCAGGTAGCTTTGCTAATCTTTTCCTATTATCGTCTGTGGCACTAAGCTTAACTAAGTTGTATTGTAATAAGAATTAAACTACTTAGATTTAGATAACTTCTTTAATTATTAAGCTTGTTGTTGGTTACCAGATGTAGAATTAATTTTTTCCTTGTTGATTGACAGGACAAAACAAATTTGTCTGGTTGGTTGGGTTTTATGGCATATCAACCTTTATAGGTTAGTTAATGCCAAATCCATTTTCATACAAATAATCAGTTCTAGTTCAAACAATTCAATTTAACATTAGCACAGTTTAATTGTCAAACACATTTCTATTTCAAGCTATTCAGTTCAGTTCTATTTAACCCATAGATAGGGCCCTATCAAGTGCTACCGCTCTGGGCCAGAGTGGACGTGGGAGTGGTGGGAATGAAGGGGTACTTCGCATTTCCCAAAGCTCCAGCATCACTGGTACCTCACCATCAGATTGTTTAGTGTCATATCCTGGACACTCGTTGGGGAAGTCTTACCTTACAGTTGGTGTATTCTACAGCCCCAGGTTTTAAGAAGAATAAATAAAAATCAGTAGAATAAAGTCATATCAAGAAGTTAATATATTTTTGAGGAAATGGAGTATTATGAACTGGGGTGATGGATATCTGTGCCAAGGAGTGCTGAAGCAACAGTGGATGTGTGACCCCAGAGGTCAAGGAGAGGTCATTCACCTGAAAGAAGTCTTTTGTAGATGCACTGTTTCAGTAGTAAGAAAAATATTGGTGAGAGACACACAGATCCCCTTCTTCCCTGAGGAGACTAGGTAATTGATTGGTATAGATTATGGGAGAGGAAAAAGGCCGTCAGAGTGAAAGACAAGACAAGACAAGACAGACAGTTTTTCTTAGTTCTGCTTGGACTACCCAACCGAAGCTGCTTAGGATTAACCTATTCCTCAGAGTATAATTATTGTCAGATTGAATTATGATGCAACTTTACTGAGCCAAACCTTCTGGATTGGATCTGACCAATCAATAACCAGCAATGTAACTAATGAGGGGCCACCACTGGTACTGTGTTGTTAGGTACAGTTCCGCTTGGTTTGACTGAGTTAGTGTTCTTCATGACCATCCGCTCCTCTGCCGACATTGTGTTTTGATCACAGAAGGTGTGAAGTTTGCTTGATGAAGTCACTGTAGTGATGAACAGGTTGATGGCCAGTGGTTACATCCAATTAATTCTCCAACACAAGAAAAATAAAGTCAACACTGGTTAGAAATGTAACTACTTTTTTCGCTTATATCGTTTGTTATATACAGCAGTTTTAACCCTTCCCATTTGGTCCTAATTGAGTGACATTAAAATGTTATACAGTTGTAATCGGTTTAGTTGTAAATCAAATCTTTAGTATTCAGAGTCTGGCATAAGGTCTTGGGTTCAGTTGTGGTAGACTCTCTTATTGCCTGCTCTCTCAACTCTGAGTCTTCTAATTCTGCAACATAGCTGCAAATAGTCTATACTATTGTATAATAAGTATTAATTATAGTCTATACTATTGTATAATAAGTATTAGTTATAATTATTATAGTATAATTAATCAAATAGAATAATTAATAGAGTAATTAAATAATTATTAATAATATTATAACTATTACTGCAAATGGTCTAATAGTATGCCAGCTAAAGGCGCCTTTGGTGGTGTAATGGTTAGCAAGATCGACTAGCAAACCTACACGAGTGAGTTCGAGGTCATTGGGTGCCCCTTTCATATGGCCTTGTGCCACATCTAAGCAAAAAAAAAAAGCTTAGTAAATTACTAATAGTATGCCAGCTAATATTCAGAGTCTAATGCAAGGTCTCTAGTTCATCGGCTGTGGTAGATCGACTCCCTCTAAGGTCTCTTTTCTTACCTTATTTACCAATCCCTCCGCTTGGGCAGGATATGACACAAGGTCATTTTTAAGCAAAGTTTAACAGGTTTGAATTCAGAGTTTTCCTTCTAGACTAGTTGCTTCCCCAAGGCTGAAGGACCCAGTCGGCCCTACTATTCACCCATAGCTGGAGGGAGAATAATTGGATTCATAGGTCTCTTTTCTTACTACCACTCTTCTCACTCTTGCTCTGCCGCACAGCTATAAATGATCTAGTAGTAAATCAAATCTTTAATATTCAGAGTCTGGCACAAGGTTCCAGGTTCAGCAGTGGTGATCGACAGACTCTCTCTGGAATCTCTCTTCTTACTGTCTGAGATGTCAAAAACTCCAGCTTATGCTGAATCTGGTGTCTAACCAACATGGGGGATTGACTGGGTTAGAGTGGCTCAGCTATTTGCTCTTCCTAATAGTTAATTTCTCATTATTTCAGTTTTCTTTAAGACAGCTTTTCCGAAATTGGGGAATTGTCCAACTCCTTTTTGGTGTTCTCATCTCCAACCTACTTTAATTTGTATCTCTCACCCATACCTACATAATCAACTTTTTTCTAGTCACATACCTCACCATATTCAGATGACCAAAAAGAAGTTATATCTATAATCCAAATTAATGTGTTTTATGCTGTTACATAGAAATATTCACTGAAATGTGTGTTTGTTTATAATTTTGTTTCTCCTAATGGGAACTTATTTTCACTGCAAGTTTGTTGCATTTTTGTGTGAACATGTCCGTGTATTTGATCTAAATATTGTGTAAATTTTGTATCTTAAGACATAATGTAAGCTATATAAATTCTTTTCTCTTTTTACTTAATTCAAACAAATAAAAAGTTATACAAATTCAGTTGCTACAAACTCTAAAAAGTCAGGGTATATTATTCCAGAATTTTGTAGTTTAAAGTTGGGTGTGCGTTATACACAAGTAATTATAGTAGATATCAAAAGTTGTTTGTCCACTTTCTCTCGTTCATATAAAATCAGTGATAGTTACCATGATGATTCAAGACTTCTGAATCCTTCTCAGAAAGAATGTTGGGATTTTACCCGTTAAGAATAAGATGAAATCAATATCTGCGGTGTGAAGAAAAATAAGGTTTACTGTAGCGCAAAATGTGATGAGAGATAAGGAACAAGACAACAATTTGGTTGAAAAAAAAAAAGGTTTATATTTAGTGAATGAGATGAAGAAAAGAATAATTGTAAAAAGAGGTGTTTTCTGCAGACTTAACTATAGCAGTTGTCTTGGTAACAGTTCTTTCAGTTTCATGAAGTTTTGGTGGCTTGTCTGTACTAATTCAAAGGCTTGAAAGAGAACCTCAGGTCCTCCAAGTGTGCAGAGTCCCTCATGGGATGACCGTCCTTGTATGTAGTGTGTTACATGCTGTTGCCTGCTTCGTCAGCGGTCAAGATTCCTTGTTACAGCGGTGTCAAAAGGAAAAGGTCTGTTAGTTTGAAGAATGTGTGCACGTGTGGTGGTACAGCAGATGTGGTGATAGCGGCCCATGATTGGTTGTTTTTCAGCTAATCACGGGGCACATGAAAGGTGACTCCATCAATAATTTCTAATAAGAAATGACAACAAACTGTCACGACCTGCTTTCCAAACTTGGGGAAAAAATAAATGATTAATTTTTCTTTAAACAAAAGTTGGGAACAAGATGCAAATAACACTGCAAGGTAGAAAAGGAAATCTCTCAAAAGAGAGGTGATCTGAAAGTAATGCCTCCTATTTATTTCCACAGAAACTACAATGGATACAGGGATCACAATAACAGGCATTACCTTCAGTGCAACCTTCTTACAATTGCAGTGTACCGGCACTTATTCATCATTCGCAAAAACGCGTAGCCAATAGTAGCAACTATATGGCAAGGTAGTGGAAATAAAGGCATTACTTTTGGAGTGACCATGTTAGCACAATAAGCAGGCACTTTTTTCACACTACAGAAAATGCAAAGCTAATTGTAAGGACTTTGTGGAAAAAATGTTTTGACACTAAAAACTTGTTAGTATCCTGTCCTAGGTATGACATTAAACAGTATCTGACGATGATGCTCCTATCTTTAAGTTTGGGGAATATGGAGTTCCTCTTCATCAACATTACTCTCAGGTCCACTCGACTCAGAATGTTAGTATCTCTTCGGGTTCCATTTCTGGGTCTAATAGAACTGTTCAATCATTTGCTAATTATTATTATTATTTACTCCTTGAGAGTTTTTCACATCAGTTTTAGCTGATGGTTTTTCACTGGAGTTTGAGTGACAGCAAGTCTCCTCAAGTCTCCAGGGCTCTTCTCAGTATTCTGGCCATTCTCAATAATGCTGTAGTTTAGATGGTCTCCACTCTCCCTCCAACTTTCAAGTCCTTCAGGCCCTTTAATAATCCTTTTAGTTACTGTACCAAAAGTACCAATCACAATTGGTATAATTGTCACCTTCATGCTCCATAATTTTTTCAATTCCCTAGCAAAGCCAAGGTACTTATCCTTCTTTTCACATTCTTCCAGTTTTATTCTGTGGTCAGCCGGGACAGCAAAGTCAACAATTTTGCAAATGATGATGATGTTGTTGTTGGAAATTATACAGCTGTGTGCAAATTATTCATATTAGATAGGAATACTTGATAAATAGAATTTATTAATGTCAAATAACAATACTTGGAACCATTTAACTGTATGCCAAAAAATTATTAATGTTAAATAGAATTATTAGTGTTAGATAGCAATACTTGAAACCATTTAACTGTGTGCAAACAAATGAGCTCTCACAACTCATTTAAAAATAATGTGGCCTATAAACTATTCACTTAAAAATTATATAAACAGGATTTGGTGTTAAATAACCCACAAGGGTTGACATACCATAAACCATAACCACACCAAAACCAATTGCTACTAGTAAAGTTGGCAACCTTAGTCGAGGGTGACCTGAAGGTTCCTTTTCAATAGCTACTCCACCGAGGTGTAGGGGAGGGCACTACTCCATTCCCTGGATTGCTCCACTTTACTCTTAATCCTTACCTTATATTGCTGAGTGTTAAGCTAGGTGGAATCAAGTACCATTTTTTTTGAGTCTTTGGTATGACTTGACCTGGGATTGAACTCCGGTCCCCCAGACTATTGACGAACACTCTACTCAAAACGCCAATGGTATATATTTTCAGAAACCAAACTGAATGTTTAACTATGAACTAAAAAATGTTTTATGGCATTAGTTTATTTACTGCTAAATAAAAAATATAAAAAAAAAAAAAAAAGCCGAAAAAAACCTCAAAGTGAACATTGTGGAGGATGACATTAAAACGCAAGTAATATAGATGATGCTGACAAAAGAAATTTAATGATGATGTAAATGTTAAACAGATATTCTTTTATAACATAAACAAACTAACAAGGAAAAGTAAGACAACATAGCAGTTCTTGATAATGTATATGTATGTAAACTGAAGAGTACATATCAGTGAAGTATTCATCTGTGCGCTAGCTAAACATGTGTATCTTTATGTGTGAGGCAATCTTGACATCCATGCAAAGTTTAGAATATTGGAGAGTGGCAAATATACCAATTTCATTAGGACTATGAATGTATTTTTGCTGGTTACCATCTTATGCTGCGTGTCTGAAGTATTCTGTAGCAAAATGTCTGAGATTGTACGAGCATGAGAGAGACCTGTCAAGCTGGGAGTCAGAACTTGAAAGGGAAAGCTTTCGAAGGCATAGAATATATATAGGTAACCATTTCACATAACTGGCTCCAAATGCAAGATTTATTTTTGTGCAGGACAAATTCAAAATGTGCAGAAATAGTTGAACACACCAGTCAGGTTCCCAAAACTATTTAATTTACTTATGGCTCTCTACTTTTGTTCTAGGAACAAATGTGTCTTGGATACTTTTTTTTTTTTTTTTTTTTGCTCCACATGCTGATCACCGGCCATTTAAAAAATAAAGGAATGTAAATCCTATAAGATCCTCTAAATGTGCTTATTCTATAATTTTTACCTAGAGAAGGATTCAAAGGAATTGTTGTGCTCTCTGTGTTTGTTGTAGTTTTTCATGGAAAAAAGAGGTGTTACTTTACCAGGGTTCAATTCCAGGTCAAGTCATACCAAAAACTCAAAAAATGGTACTTGATACCTCCTTGTTTAACACTCAGCATTATACGGTTTGGATCAAGAGTAAAGTGGAGCTATCCAGGGAATGAAGTAGTGCCCTTCCCTACACTTTGGTGTAGTAGCTAATGAAAAGGGAGCCTTCGGGTCATCCTCGACTATGGTCGCCAACTTTACTTACTTTACTTTTAAGCGTTCCTAGTACAGAGTTTGAACAGAAAGATCTGATGCTCTTTAGAAAAAACAGGTTATGTTTCTATTTTATCTGTCTGGACATGTTTGGCTGAAAATGTTTCACATTGATTGTCAGCATTTTTTTTTTTTTTCTTTCTTTCTTTCTTTATTTTTTTATTACTTCTCTTTATCTGATTATCCTATTGTATTCAAGGAGAATATCAGTCAGTTTATTGATTTCTGAAAATCTATTCAATTTGAGCTTGGGACAGAATGACCTAGTATTGAGTGACTTGTTGAAAGAACTCTTATCTCTGTTAAATAATCGCCCTGTCAGCAGGGTTTAAAATACACTGACTGCTTCTTTTACAGTGTGGGTTAGATACCCACCCCTTAAAAAGAGGAGTCTCCAGTATAGCTCTAAATTGCATCTGGTGAGGCTCAAGTTCTGGAGCTTTGGGGACTATAGAGTCACCTCTTTATTGAACTATTTTTTTTTCTGTATTTGTTTTAAATGAGTTGGCATCAATTCATATTCCAGCCGTCCACATAAACTCGTTTAAAACAAAACCCTCCAAAGGTGAAGCTCCAGTTCTGAGGAGTGTATAGTCACACCTTACCATTGCTATTACTCCCAAGTCTACTCTGACTGGGAGTGGCAGTATCTGTTCAGGGTCTTATCTATGGGTCAAATAGATATGTTTGAAAATTATTCATATTAGATAGCAATATTTGAAATCATATAACTTTGTATAAACATTTGTATTAGGAGTAGTCACTTGAAGCTATAGTTGTTTAAGGATTATTGTCCTTATTAGTTACTTCAAACCATATGATTGTATATAAATTATTAGTATAAGATAAGAATACTCGAAATCTCATAAATGTGAAAACAAATGTTTATGGACAAATAAGAATGCAATTAGAAAAAACAATGCAATGGAATATCAAAAATATAGTTTTCATTACAAAGCTAATTTCTGTATTGAATAACCCCTAATGAATTGATATGCCTTTAAACAAATAAAATGAGTCAATCTTTTTAATAACAATGTTTTAATTTTTTTTAAACTACATACATAAATATTAATTTTGGAAGATTCATAATTCATAAAAAAGTTTGAAATAAGAAAAAAAAAAGTCTATAACAAATATATTATTATTCTAAAAAAAAAGATTATACATGACATCAGTATATATTTTGAAATGGAATGCTATAAAAGAATAATAGAACGTTAAGGGTTGTTTAATTTTTTTTTTCTTTTTTAAAATATCTTTCAGATGAACTTCTATTAATTGTCCTGAAAGATCGTTTGACAAAAAACTGAAACATTGCCATAATTATCACATATAAAAAAAATACATCCTTTGAATATTTAAAAAAAAATTTTTTTATATGTATATATCATCAAGTTGACATTAGAAAATAATCTATATATCAATGACATCACATGCCCATCAACAACAAAAAGTATTTTTTTCTCAATTATTTTAGATGTATATTAACTGTTTATGGACTTCTCTCATGGTATAATGGTTAGCAAGCTAATATCGCAGGCCATTACTTGTAAGTTTCATTCTTAATGGGTGCCATATGATTTTAGTCTTGTGCTAAACTAAACAAAGCTTATTAGCCAACTGTAGTCGAGAGCAACCCAAAGGCTCCCTTTTCAATAGCTACTACACTGAGGTGTAGGGAAGGGCACTACTTCCTCTGGATTGCTTACCCTTGATCTGTTCCTTATAATGCTGAGTGCTAGGCAAGGAGGCATTAAATACCATTTTTTGAGTCCTTGGTATGACTCGACCTGGGACTGAACCCGGTCTCCCGGACCACTGACAAACACTCTACCCTATTTATATTTGACTGTGAGATATTTTCTCCTTTTTTTGGCTATTTTGCCCTGTTGGTGGGGCTGAGAATATGCTGATTGTATCCCCTGCAGAGGAGTGAGACACCTCTTAAAGAGACGTACTGAGTATGATATTAAACTACATCTTTTAGTGAGGTTCTAGTTCCGGGGAGTGTAGAGTATCCCTTCATTGCTATTACTCCCAGGTCCACTCTGAATTGGATTGGTAGTATCTGTTAGAGTCCTATCTGTGGGTCAAATAGATCTCTTTCAAAAGTATTCATATTTGATAGGACTGTGTGCAACCCCACCCCACAAAAAAAAATCTCTTAATAAACGACACAAAAAACGTGAATATGAACGTATGATTTATTTATTTTAAATGGGTTGACATGCCGTTAAATTTAATCACTCATTTTTTGACTATTTAAAAATGTTTTTGAGATACAAATTTTTAATGCCTTTTTTTTTGTTCTCTTTTTGAAACCATGTTCTTTTTGATAAATTAAAAAAAGAATCATAATTTATATAAAAGTTAAAAAATATATATATATATATATATATATATATATATATATATATATATATAGTAGTGGTTTATGATTATCACTAGTTCACTTGGTGAGTTAATAGTGGACCAAATTTTGCAGTATGATTAAATAGAGCTCAATATCAATGATAGAGGGCTTTTATACATATATAGGAATGGAGAAATGAGAGATTTTGGTGAATCTGACAAAATGGTAAAAATTAGTGGAAAATTGGATAATTCATCCACTTTTTCACTATTTTTATCACATATAGAATATATAAATTTACAAATATATATTACATAGTAGTGCCTGTGACACTGGGTTTCATGCTGTATGCATTCATCTGTCTGATGAATGCATAAAGCATGAAACTAAGGGTCTCAGACATTATCATGTAATAAATAAAAATCATTATTCTCTTAAAAAAGCATTACATGTGACATTATTATTATATAAATATATATATATATATTGAAATGTAACAATTTTTTATTTTATTTTTCTTACAGGTGGCTGCCATGAATGAATACCGGTGTTTATTTTATTTAGGGGTTTTAAACAACTGTCTCTATGCTGTTGGGGGTATAAACTGGACTGGAGTTCTTAGCAGTGTGGAGATTTACCACTGTGATCAAGATATTTGGCAAAGAGACTCAGATTTACCGTACCTTGTTCATGAACATGCAGGTAAGACTTATTTTGTATTCCAACCACTTACCCACCTGATTTGCACATGTTAGATGCATTTCTGCAAATGGGTGGGCAGGCTGAAAACAAAACTCTGCATCCTTGTATACAATATTATTAAAAACAACATCAAATTATGAATAATACTTAAGAGTAGCTTTATCGAAGACAGTTACAGCAGACCTCATTCGTGCAGATTTTTCATTAATAAAAAGTAATTAGTGTGCGTATGAAATTTATGTATGTATATATATATATATGTGTGTGTGTGTGTGTTTGGGTTTTATGGCGTATCAACCTTTGTAGGTTATTTAATGCCAAATCCATTTTTATACAAATAAACAATTCTATTTCAAACAATCCAGTTTAGCACAAGTACATAGGAATGTTTTTATCAATTAAACTATTTCAAGCTATTTAGTTTTGTCAAACAGTTCTAATTCAAAGAATTCATTTTAGTATAAGTATAGTTTTCATTTACGAACAGTTAAATGTCAAAACTGTTCTATTTCAAGCAATTCAGTTTAGCATAAGTACACAGTTTAGTTCTATTTAACCCATAGATAGGGTCCTATCAGGTGCTACCACTCCTGACCAGAGTAGACCTGGGAGTGATGGTAACGAAGGGGTACTCCACATTCCCCAAAGCTCTAGGATTACTGGAACCTCACCATCAGATTGTTTGGTGTCATATAACAGGACACTCATTGTGGGGGAAGGGGTCTTACCCTTCTGCAGAGATGTAGTTGGTGTATTCTACAGCCCAGCTGACTGGGCAATATATATATATATATACATACACACAAACACATATATCTATTCTTCAATCCAGTAAATCTGGAGTTGAGAAGAATTCCCTCGGGACAAATAAATTATTCAAATTTTCAATATTTGAATATTCCTGGTAAAGAGCTCAATGTAAATAAATTTGCAGA